>JAPYZA010002222.1:0-25671 GCA_030522685.1 Eupelmus azureus | reverse complement strand
AAAAAAAATAATCGGCAATCAGCATCCCATCAAGCCAGCGCCGATATCCCCAACGCATAACCTTTCGCCTCCCCGCGCGCATCTCCGCGCTCAGCTATCCCAAGCACCCATCTGCCGCGAAATTCCCGGCTCTTTTTTCGCCTCTCGCGCGCGCTAGAAAAAAAAGCAAGCGGATCTAGGTATATGCAGAGGCGAGAGAGGCGCGAGGAATCTCGCGGCGGCCTCGTTATAAGCGCGTCCTACTATCGCTGCCGGCGCATCTTCCCTCCTCCTTTGCCGGAGCCGGGGCCGCCTTTTATCGCACGCGCGAGCGCGCCTAAGCCGATGAATGAATGGGATGCTACCGTTTAAGGCGCCCCTTTAGCCTCGCGAGTGTGAGATTCGAAAAATATTGGTCTGTACGGCGGGGAAGATGGGGATTTTTTGTTCGCGGGCTTGCGGGCCTTTCACTTTCTGTAGATGGCGAGGGAATGGAGCTTTTTGCGGTGGGTTTGATGGGGGTTATTTGTTATTTGATGTTTGTTGTGATTTGAATTTTGAGATTGTTTTTGTGATTGTTTTGTTGATAGATGATGAAATTAGGGATTTTTTTGTTAAGGGGTAAGGCAGTTCACTCAGATGCTAGACTGGAATATTTTCAAATATTTCATAATTTTATATTAAAAAAATGAGCAAATATGTAAAATTATATAACTGACACATTCGTTTACGTAAATTATGAAGTGATCATTGTTTACAGGGAGAAAAGAGCTTGCAGTTTGAAGGCTGCACTCTAATCAAGTGGATGAGCGAAGTTTATAAGTTTCATAATTGTGCATATCTTGCATTTACAACAATTAGCTGACGCAGAGTATTATTGACAAGCAATGTTTACAAACATTGTCTTATATAAGTTATTTTTGGGTCAGCTTTATTCAATGCAAATTAGATGAGAAAATTTTTTTTTTATTACATTTCAAAAGAATAAAAACACGTTTGTATATACACGCGGTCATTCAACTTGCACAAATCAATACAATTCGTCAATAAAATTATAAACTAACACATATCCTACAATTAGCAACTCAGATAAAAAGGATGTTTTCTTATTTTTTATGTTAAAAAATATATAAATCATCAGCAAGCTTTCAGCCACCCAATTCCCACATCCGCGATTCCGCCCTCCCCCAAAAATTTCTAATTTCCCCCAAAAAATTACAGCTCACCTTATAAATAACCCATCGTAAAATCACGCATCCTCCTCGACCTCTACATATTATCGACAAGTTCCCACACGGCGATCCTACCAATTTCAGCTTATCTCCCACCTGCCATGGTGTGAAAACTCGTTAATTCCGCTCAATTTAGTCCTCTGGCCGCGTAAAACATCGTATATAACGCCGAGCTTGTATCTCGCGCTTTTTGTAACGCTAGAGAGAGAGAGGGAAAGATTGAGATACATCTCGACGAGAGCCGGGCCCTATAAAATCGCCGAGCCTTTTCGAGCCTGTAAAATGATAGTCGCTCAGCCTTGACAGTGCGATGAGAGTCTTTTATACGGATTCTGCCCTCTAGCTGTTACGAGCCGAATCGAGCGCGGGATCATTTTTATGGCGTGAAATAAGAGAGAAGCGAGACGCGCATATCATGGGGAGAAGCTCGACTTCACACGTCTATGATGGCTGGGAAAGTGTTTATGGAATTATGGATTTTTATTTTGCGCTGGATTGTTTTATTGTTACGGGCGGCTTGAAATGTCTTGGTGATGAGCTGCGCTGAGTGCGTTAAATTTGATAGAAATAATAAAAGTTAAAGAACATGACAGTGAATATTTAATTTAAAATGAAAGTTCAATTTATTTTTCTACACATGGCATTATGCGTATACGAGTAGATACATGACAAGTTTGGCAAGACTATGCCACAGCCACTTATTTAACTAGCTACACCACATCCACAAAACCTATCAACAAATCTCTTTTCAACTCACACCAACACCATCCATCCTCCAACCCATGCCAACCACCCCCACATCCTCCCCATCCCAACGAAACCCTTCAACCATCCTCAGACCCGTTAAACCACGAGCAGCGTCCGGTCTTTCCCCAAACACATCCAACAGCGCGGCTCAACGCGTCCGCTCACCGCATCTCTCGCTCGCACTCGGCCGGTGCACGCGCGGGCGCATATACATACACACAGGCACATGCACACGCGAGAGCAGCGCGCGCTCTTTAGAAAGTTAAAGGAGGCCGGCCCCGGCACGAGGAGCGCGTTTTCACTTTTTATTGTGTCCCGCCGAGCTGATGACCCCCGGGACACCGAGAGTTTTATGGAGGCCCGCGATCGGGGTTCGTTTTTCATTTTACGTGGGAAATGGGAAAGGTCGACGTTTTCGGCCGATGGCTTATTTTTATTGCTCGGGGATAACGGTTTGGCTTTTTTCTCTTTAATTATGCGATCGATTTGTTTTGCTTTATATCGCTTTGAAGTATGGCTAATTATTTTTACGTACCAGGAAGCGATTGAATTGCCGCGGTAATTTTACCCTTAAATCAAAGATTTTGAAGTTACATACTTGCGGACATAAACGTAAACATAGTAACCGGCGCAACGCAATTAAAAACCCTCGTTCCAGCTATCTCAGCCGAGCGTCGGGCTCTATGACAAAACGAAAAAGCCGCTTATCTCTCGATGATTTCAAGTGTCAGCGAGAAATCGGAAAATAATTCTGTCGTAAAGGTGAAAAGTGAAAACCGATCCTGTCGTCGGCGCCGCGTTTATGCGCTTACATATATTTATGTACTCGCGCTGCAGGAAGCGAGCTCCCATTTGGCAGGTCGACTCGTCTCGTCGAGATCTAAGTAGGCTCGCCGAACGATAAACTTGAGCGAGAGAGAGAGGAGAGAAAAAAAACCGTGTTCACGTATCTTGAGATACTTAGGCTCCCGGCTATTTTTTTCTCGCTTTGCTCGGGTTAAGTAATCCATAAATAATTGCGCCCGATAAATGCTGAGATGTGACACTTATCTCGTCGATGTGTGTATCGGTTCCTGCGCGAGCGAAATTAATATGTTTGCGCGAGAAACGCGGCGCGGTCTAGGCGCGCAGGAAGTAGTTACGGATTTGTGCATCGGCGTGTGTCTGTTACTACTTATTATTACGCCGAGTATTTCATGCACTTTTCCAATTACTGTTTTAACTAATTCAATGCTTTTTTCCTCTTGGTTTTTGCGCTGAAAAGGGTACTGGGGAATGTAACGGATAGTTAATAAAGCGAGATATGAATAACGCGGATAGCAAAGTAATTAAATTGTCAATAGTAGATTTTTTATTTTTAGATTCCCCCGGTAATTTTAAAATACTTATGTAAATAAGTTCGTTCCGAGCGAGACAGTCAACGAACGCGACAATCAGACAAGCAAATTTTCCAATTAGTTTGTAATTGTCGCCAGCTAAAGCCGCGCTGATTTTTGCGCTCGCCTCGCGCCTCTGAAAATCATGCGAGCGCGAGAAAACGCGAGCTCCGTGAGGTGGCTCGATCTTAATTAATCCAATTAAGCTTAGCCGTAATTACGTGCCGAAAATAGAAACCTGATTGCCTCGGCGCGAAACAAAGCAAAACAAGATTTAACAAAGGAGGAACAAAAGAGCGAGGTATAAGTGACAGGCCGCTTGGGTAAAGAACCAGCATGAGTGATTTGTCAAAATTTAGGAGTGTTCTTATATCAAAGTGTTTGTATCTGTTTGTTTCGTTGAGTGACTTGTTTTGATAATTTGAACGCTTTTCTTAAATCAGTCCCGAACTTTTCCTTATATTATTATTTTTTATTTGCTAAAGTAATCAACATTTCTAAACATTCATAGATGCACTCTGCTATCATAAACAATGGCTTAACATTAATAGATCTAACACTACCAATAGTTTCCAAAACCAAAACCGCCCCTAACCAAAGCCAAGCGTCGCTCCCCATTTCCCAGCTTCCACCTCGCTCCTCCTTAATCAATCCAATTAAGCCTAAACCCACACCTCTATCTCTCCTCGCCTCCCGCAGCCTCAAACACCGGCAGCGCGGTAGCCACTCTCAAGACAGATAGCCTCCCTCTCTCTCTCTCACTCGCTCTCAAGATGACACCAACCTGATTTGCCGACCCTGGGGCCGCCGAGGACGACCACCCTGATCCTGTTGACGTTGGTCATTAGCCGCTGTCTCTTTCTCTCTCTCTCGCTTCTTCTCTTCTCTTCCTCCTCTCCTTCTCTCGTGGGGGGCGAAAAAGAAGGGGAGAGCCTAGGTGTCGTCGGGACGCATGGCGCAAGCCGGCCGGCCGCGGGCGCGTTCACTTTCACGCTCTTCTACCGAGCCCTGGGCTTTTTTGCATCCACGGCTACGAGGACAGTGACCCACTTGCGCGCTGCTCCAGCAGCAGCAGCAGCCAACGCCGTAGCTTCCTTCTTTTTTCTCCTCGAAGGGTTGCCGAGTTTTGGAAAGCCGCGCGCGCTCCCGAGAGACGGACTTATCGCGAGAGCGGCCCGACAGGAGTTAATGGAGCGGCCGAGGCGGCGCGCACACACGTGCGCCGCCGATTCTTTCTTTCTGGCCTGTGCACTCTGGACCGCTGCTCTCTGGGAGCTGCGTTTGCCGATTTTCGGGAACTCGGCGCGGCCAAGGTTCGTTAGCGATCGATCGAACGCGACACCCGGCGAGTATCGTTATCGCAGGGGCAACCGATTTTTCACTTCCCGGCCGGCACTCGCGAGCAGCGATATGGTCCTGCGGCTCGGCTCATTCGGAAAACCGCGGCGATATAAGTCGGCACTGTCGGCGCCGATCTGCTCGGAAAAATCGGCAAGCTCGCCGATGTAGCCTCGCTGCGAAGGCCAAGTCTAAGCATGCACACCACCGAAAACAACAAACACACTCGCGCGCACGTATACGGCTGTCGAGGCGAGCTGTCTCTCCCGCTCGTTCGTCCACGGCGCCCGAGCGTCAGCGAGCGACTGACCGGAGCGTGTCGCTGCGCGGGGCTGCACCTTCCTGCTGCCGCTGCAGCGAGCGCCGGGGTATTTCGAGTCCCCGGCAGGTGGCAGCAGTTCGCGGACGGGCCGGCACGTGCGGCGGTTGGGTGAAAGGAGGGAGCGTGGGTGTATGAGTGCGGCCAGGTGACAAGTGCCGAGGGTCGCGTGTGGGGAGATGGGTTAGTGTGGGTGGATTTGAGGATGTTGGAGAGATGGTTTTTTGGTTGGGTAGATTTGTTTTGAGAGAGAGGTGTGGGTGGGGATGGTTTTGTGATTGTTGGATTTTTGGGTGGATCGGTGCGGATGCGGGGAAATGGCAGGATGATTAGTTGGAGTTATTTACTACAAAATTAAATAATTTTAGTGTTTTATTAAAGACCAGAACGGTTTGAGAGAATAATGGATGGGAAAGACAAAAAGTCTCTTTAAGTGAACTGAGATTGGTAACCGATGTATTCATTGTGATATTATGATCTTTTTTCAAAAAAAAGTAAAAAGATTTAATAAAAATAAACCATAACTTAATTAACGAGACACCAAATACACATTTTTTTTTAAATAAAGTTTTCTCAATTTTTATTAGTGAAATAAATCTTATTCGATGTCTTTTCAGTAGAAACAGTCAGGCTGACAAAATTTAAATATAATTAATTATTTTTTCTTCTAGAAAGTTAACTTTTTTATTATTTGTATTTCAAAATGGAATGCAATTTATAAAAATAATTGTTAACAAACTTAGCCTACCTTCAAAAATTATTAACTAAAAATATTATATAAAATTTTTAGACTTTTTAATAACAGTATGTACGACTTTTAATAATTATTATAGTCAGTTGTGGTCCCGTTCTTTAAAATATAATGTACCTCATGTTTTGTAGTTCACGTAACTGTTTTGAACTATACTCATAATAAATTGTACAAGCTTCTACTTTTGTCTAAGTGTTCTATATATAGTAAGTATTAGCTATTTCATTTTACGATCAATTTATATTTTTCTTAATAATTAATGTGTATAATAATTTTCTATTTATTACCCATTATTGACAACATTGTAGTACTCACATATTTATTACTGTCATAATTAATAATCCAATTTTCAACTTTATTATCAATTTTCCATGTAAACAATAATAAAAATTGTTCGAAATAATATTTTTACTTAACTTTTAATTATGGCAATAACGTTAATCCTGTCATACTTAAAAAAATACAATCAAATCAAAAATAATTATTTTAAAAGAAGCACAAGCAGGACGAAGAACGATTTAACAAAAGACGAAAATTCATTGTCTGAACCAAACTGAATACCGTCCTAGTAAAAGGAAGATCAAATTTATAAAATATTATTGTCGCCGCGCAATTGAGGCCGAGGTTAAATAATTTATAAACGTTTTTGCGCCAGGGTCTTCAATTAATACACCGTATCATTTATTTATTTGTCTAAAAGAATGTCGATCTTAGCAGAATGCTCGATGAGGTACCAAGCGCGCGCGCGTAAATATTGCATAATCCACGAAGCATAGTAAATGAAATCGCCAGAATGTTAAACACGTGCTGCACCCTCGCTCGACGTTTTTATTGTCGTGAAATCCCATCCGATTTACTACACGATTTCGATATAAATAACAAGTTCCGAACTTTCGGTTACTAACTTTATTGTAGGAGGAAATCCCGGCTTCGAAAACTTTACGATCTTCGAAAATATAATCGTAGTGCACGAAATCAGTTCGAAAAGAAAACAAACAGAGCATTCAAAATCAAAGCACCTTCGCATACCGATTGGAAAAAGCTCAATTAAACTGCGAATAAGTATTCAGGTTACTTGGTCACGTACACGAGTGATACGTATATATTATAATTTAGCGCTCGCGGATCTCGCGGAGTTACGAGAATAAACAGCTGCGGGGTGAGTTGCAGTCGCAGCGATCTTGGAAATTTGAAGGATTTAGTAGGGGTGTTGAGTTTGGGTATAAATGTTGAGTGACGGGTTGCATTCAAAATTTCAAATAAAATATTTTCTAATACAAGAAAAATGGATTTTTCCTGTGTTGTCATAAATCTTTGTATTACTGAATCAATATAGAAAGAAATTTATATTTTTATATATGATTATGCAAACAAATGATTAAAAATTGGAAAAAAGAAAAGAGCTTAGAGAAATAAAAAAATTATTTTTGTGAGACAAGTGAAAATTTGTGCTTTCTAGGTAAGAAAGTTATTTCAAGTCGGAGATAAATTTATTTCTGATTCTTTGAATTTTTCAAGGAGATGGACAAATACTTCAAAGGCAAAAGAACCGTGATATTGTAGTTTATTTACACTGAAACCAAAGGAAAAGTTTTTAAACTATAGTATTTCTTAAATAATTATGATACAAAAACTTTGAAATGCTATTAATTTTTAAATGATCATATCTGAGATTTTATACTTTAACACAAAAAATCAATATTTTCTTTAGTCTCGTCCTCGAACTGAAGCAAGTATAAACAATTAATTCTACTCTGAAAAAAGAGAGAATAAATTCTCAGGGTGTCGAGTGCTTTGTCTTTCATGAAAAGGCCATGAGATACCGTGAGCGAAAATTTAAGACTAATTGTAAGTGCAAAGTCTACTAAATGTGTTATAGCAAAAAGAAAAGTAGTAAAAATGGTTTTGGATGAAGAGTAACAAAATATTACGACAAAGAGAACATTGATTATGAAAAATGAATTTGAGTTTTGTTAGCATTTTAGTTTTAATAAATTAGTAGAATAAAAACTAAAAAATGAAGAGTACTTTATATCTACTATAAACCTTTTTACAATAGAATTCTATATGTTTAAAAACTTTATGTCAAACCATTAGTCTTTGTTAATCATAAATTTTATTACTAAAGTATTAAGTTTCATGATACCTTTTAACCATTATTATTAAAATATAATTAAAAGCAAAAAAAAACAACAAAAAATTATCTTGTATTATTCAATGCAACGACTGTTCACAAATACAAAAAACTTTTTAAATATCGCAACACGAAAATGGCAACAAGTAAGTTTATGTTATTCTGTGCTTTTCTCAGAATTTTGCCTTCTCTTCAACAAAACGAATCAACTAAACGCAGTCTTTTTATTTGAGAAAACCAAATCACGCGGAAGATTGAAAACAAAAAACAGCTACTTAATGCGCATAAAGTAGCTTGACAGACGTGAGCGGGGCGAGAAAATTTTCAAAAACAAAAGGAAAAGTGATTATTACTTTTCTTTGTCTTATGCAATGTAGATGTGTACTATCGGAACAATGCAAAAAGTTGCTTATTATTTTTTATTACTTTAACCGAGTTTGTACCTGATTTGATTAATCTTTAATTTTTGGCAAATTCAAATTGCATTGTAATAATGGAGTCAACTTCAAATAAGAAATAATAACTATTATAAATGAGACATCAAATGCGATATTCAAAAATATAAAAGATAATGTCGTAGAGTTAATCTATTCTGAATATCCTAATTAGTCTTCAGTAATAATTTCAAGATATTTTTTTACAAACATTTTCTATTAACTAATTTAGAAAAATTAAAATATTTTTCGTATTTATAAATATTGAAAATTACAACTTCATTATTTTTTTAGGAAAAGGAATCGTTATAATAACAAATTTACTATAGTTTTTAAACTTTATTTTAATTCTTTTCATTTTAATATGATATTTTTATAGACTATATGTACATAAGACTGTATCAAAATAAGAGCACCATTTACGAAGTAAACGCGAGCCTCTTAGAAATATTATTTCATATAATTTCTACTATTTCATTTTTTCCGATAGATAGTTTTGTAAGATTACGCGATCATCAAATTCATACACGTGCATACGTACTATCACCCACATTTTATATCCGAAAAATTACATGTTATTCAAATTATACATTTTTAGCTTTGACTGGTCTAAGTGCAAAGCATGTTGTTTTTTATTTCACAAAAAAACATTTATTTACAGTTTCATTTTTATTTAGTTCTCCAATTCCCTTACGAACTAACATTTAACTTATTGTTTAATTCAAGTTTACTTAACTTGTGCAACTTCACAATAAAAATTTTTTGGTCATCTTTGCATCCATTAAGATTTTTCTTCCATCAAGACTTCTAAATTCATAGCACTTTTTAAATTAACGCAATATAGCGAACTTTTAAAAGCTTTTATTGCAACTGTAAATTCGGTCAGCAAAGAATAATGTACTGTGATTTCTTTTGTACATTTGTCACATTATCAACGACACTTATGGAAATAATTTGTTTATTCATTAAAAACTATTAATTTTGTTTTTTATTTAACAATTAATATCAAATTCTTTTAAAAGTTAATAATAAAAAAACAATAAATTTAACCGTTTCACTAAAAATTATAGTATTTCACCGATTTGCAATAAAGAAGCAACATATGACAAATAAGAATATGTATCGTACTAATTTTTTTGTTGACCTTTTTCCTAAGTTATATACAATACTTAGAACATTAATCACCAGTTACAGTATGATTTAATTTATTGTTAATTATTAAAGACCGACTTTATGCACAAAATTTACAATGTGTGCTTTACGAAATATAAATAAAAATATCGAGCGAAATTTTTTATTTTTACATTATATTATGATTACAAGTCTACAACCTTTACTGAATTATACTAAAACTTTCCAATGATTGATTAACAAGTTTGAAATAAAACCACTTTGTTTACAAGTGTTTTGATTAACGAATGGAACTAAATAAATTTTTAATCGAAAATTAAAATAAAAATAATGATCAATTGTTAACACATTAAAAAAAAAAATAATAATAAAAATAAAAGAACATTTTATAATAAAATATACTTAGTTTCTACTTAGAACTAAACCTTTGAAATTTTTTGTTATTGTAATCTAAATTATGCAGATAAGCTTGCGTAAATTATAAGACATCTGCAATATAGGCATAAAATCAGAATAAAATTTATAAAATAATTAATTTTTAGATTATTATACTTTATTCATATAGTGCATAATAGCAAACCCAAATCTTTGCAAAAATAAAAAATCGAAAACTAAAAGAAATTTTGTAGTAATAGTAATGCTTAAATAGGAGTTAATTCCAAAATACATTTAAAATTTTTCTTTTCATTTTATGTAATATTGAAACTAATTTTAAGTTTCAGTATTAATCATAAACAGTCGATAAAACAGAAACTAATTTTTGCAAAGGTTTAGTACCGCTGTTATTCTGTATTTATCAGATGTTGGTAAATTTCAATATTTAATTGAATTACTTTTAGTTTAACATTTTAATGTACATTTGAATCGAAATACTTAAAGAAAAATAAGATAAATTACGCATTTGTTTAAAATATACCGTAATTTATGTCATTTTATTAAAAATTTTAATGAAAGTTTTTACTTCATTCTTATTTTACACGACTAGCAAAATGACATAAGTCGTTGTATATTTTAGAATTAAAAAATTCAAGAAAAAATTTATAAAATATAACTTATTAATCTGATTTTTGCTTCAAAACTTAATAAGAATGCACAAATCAAAAAATATTTTAGCTGATTAATAACAATTTAGGCAATTTTAGTTCGTAAGAGCAACTTTTACTCCTATAAAAATGTATTTATTTTCACTACAATGAAATAATTTTCCTGTGTCTTATGAAAATTATGTCGGATCTAGTATAACGTACTTTATTTATATTTAATCTTATTTACAGTTTATGAAAGTATTTGATTTCTCATATACTTTTGTAATATGTTATATCCCTCTTACCTTATGTAAAAAGTTTACAATGTAGTCTTTTTTGTCTTTTCATAAAGGTTTATCCCAAAGAATTTGTCATCGACAAGAGATATATGCTAAATTTTTTTGTCGCTTCGGAGAATAAGATCACTTATATAATTTATCTTTACAGTTGTTAATAAATGTATAATTATATACATTTGTTTACATAATTTAAACCACCACGATGACTTATAAAATCTCGTAATATTTTTCTACTTCAATTTAGAAAAATCGCTTATTAGTTATTTTTATATACAATCATATTGAAAAATGAAGTGTTGAAATTAATAAAAAGCGTTTAAAAGAAAATCCAGGTCACTCCTTAAAGTAAACGATAATTAACCATAAGCGCAAAACTAGTTCCGACCTTCAAGCACTCACAACGAAAATAAACACATTTTTAAACGTGAAAAAAAGTATTTCTTAAAACAATTTCCCGCTCAGAAGATTGGTACAAAAAGCCACTAAGCCAAAACTTCTCTCAAAATGTCTTCCACAACAAGCCACTTTTTACATACAATGTTAAAAAAACAGTCCTTTCTTTTTAGAATTATCAATTTGCCGAGCGTAAAGTCCGCGCACTCCTCGTGGGCTTGGCAACTTGTGCAAGTCTCGTTGCGCCTTTGACCAGCGTCAACGTTTTATTGGGCTTACTCGTCGTCGGCGCTTTAGACGTCGACGGTAACGATGATGACTTTCCATGCACTGTTGACAAGTGTTTTGTGTACGTTTCGCTGGGTATCAGTTTTTTGCACATTGTACACCGATACACAAAGTGGCCTGAAATTTAAAAGGTGCGTTTGTTAAAAAAAGAAAATTTAGTTTATATATTTGTTATACAAACAAGTGTTTAAATGTTATACGAAGAAGTGTTTATAAGTTGATGGTTCGCAAAAATGATTATGCTTTCTTTTAAAATGTAGAATACTTAATTATATTATAAATTATTACAATTTTTTCTTAACTGTTTAATATTACTAATTAAACACAGAAAATTTTTATAGTAAAATATTATTATCAATGCTATAATCTTAGCCTTAAAATTGTATTTTATAAGAAAGTTACTTACAAAATATGGTATTGTAATTTTTAAAAAATTAAATTAATTCTTTATCAATCATAGATGGGATATTTGAATTTTAAAAATTTAATAAAATTTTACTTATTAACACTCCTGTCATAATATAATGAAGCATGTGATAACTGACTATAATAACATACTTATAATGTTCGGAAACTCAGTTACAGCATAATCTTCATCGTGCTTACTACATTAATCTGTACAAAATAAAGTCGAAACAAGAATTTGATACATCTCAATCGATTTTACTACTAAAATACTTCTACTTCTACTTCTAAAAACCTCAAAAAAACAATATTATTAAATCTATTAAACTTATTTCTAAATTTTGAAAATCTAAGGGTCACCAAATACAAAGCACTATTCACATATACTTTATAACTATAACTTTATAAACTAACAATAAGATAATCAATAAATTAGTGTAAAACATACCAGTTTTTTTAGTCCTGTGCTGCAATTGATGAGTTGTCAGTGCAGCAGCACTAGAAAACCACTTTCCACAGTCAGCACAGTTTAATTTCTTTACTTTCCATGTTCGATTAGGATTCAAAAGCTTCTTTTTTATATTCACTTTGTCTTTATCATCCATTGATTCATCTTGTGAACTTTCGCTTTCTTTGCTAACTTCAAAATTCAATTTTTCTTTTGAAGATATATTTTTGCTTAATTTGACCCTTTTCTGAGTTTGAGATGAAGATTCCTCCAAATCTAAAGATTTTTCCTCAGTCTCTAGAGTCTCCAGTTTATCATCTTTAGAGGATTTATCCTTTGTTGGTCTTCCTCTCTTTCGAGGTTCCAGTGAGGGTTCCTCTAAATCTTTTAGTTTTTCCTCAGTCTCTAAAGTTTCTGGTCTATCATCATTTACATTTATAGATTTATCTTCAGATTTTTCATGAAGCTCCGGTTCATCATTCGTCAAGGGTTTATCCTTGATTGGTCTACCCCTTTTTCGAAACTCTAATGGAAAATCTTCTATATCATCAGATTTCTCTTCCATTTCTGTAGGTTTTTGATCGTCATCCTTAGAAGATTTATCTTTAATTAGCTTGCCTTTTTTTCGAGATTCCGATGGTGGTTCTTCTATATTTTCAGACTTCTCTTTAGGTTCCAAAGTATCTGGCTCATCTTCTTTCAATATTTTATCCTTGATAGGTCTACCTCTTTTTCGAGGTTCTAAAGGTGACTCCTCTATATCTTCAGACTTCTCTTCAATCTCTGAAGGTTCTTGATCACCACCCTTTGAAGATTTATCTTTATTTAGCCTACCTCTTTTTGGAGATTCTGATATAAGTTCTTCTAAATCCTTAGATTTCTCCTCAAGTTTCAGAGAATCTGGCTCATAATCTTTCACTAGTTTATCCTTAACTGGTCTACCTCTTTTTCGAGGTTCTAATGGCGATTCCTCTATATTTTCAGACTTCTCTTCAATTTCTGAAGTTTCCTGATCATCCTTTTTCGAGGATTTATCTTTAAATGATCTTCCTTTTTTTCTATATTCTGATGGAGATTCATTTAATTTCTCCGTTTTTTTCTCATCTTCAAGAATCTCTGACTTTTCGTCTTTTAAAGTTGTAGACAGTTTTCTTTTTTTGCGATCTTCTAAGATTTCCGTTGATTCTTCTGTTTCTTCTTTTCCTTTTGAACTCTCTGGCTCATCATCTTTCAGAGATTTATCTTTAGCCGGTCGACCTCTTTTTCGAGGTTCTAGATTTAAAGCACTTAAAGCATCTGTATATTTCTCATCAACTTCAGGAGTTTCTAGATTTTCATTTACCGCAGATTTTTCTTTCACTGATCTACTTCGTTTTCGTGACTCTAACAAAGGATCTTCTAAGTCTTCAGGCTTTTGATCACTTTCTGAAGAACATAGCTTCTTATCTTTCGAGGGTTTGTCTTTGACAAATCTACCTCTTTTTCGATATTCTTCTGAAGATTCTATTTCTTGCTCGGATATTTCCTTTGTTCCTGATTTGTCATCCTTTGATTTATCTTTTTCTAATTTTTGAGGCTCTTCTGAAGACTCAACTGAACTCTCTATTTTATTCTCCTCTTCAGGTACTGGAGATTTCTCTTTACTTACTTTACGTTTTTTTCTAGACTCCGCTATAGTTTCTTCTATACCTTTAGTCTTTTGACTCTCCTTTTGATTTAGACTTTCTGCTTCATCCTTAGACTTTAACTCTGTTGGTTTTTCTATATCCGGCTTTTCACTTGTTTCTGGACTAACTGATCTCTCCTCCTGAGATAGACTTCTTTTACTGGGCCTACCTCTCTTTCTCGGCTCTGTAATAGTTTCTGTTGGATTTTCATTTTTATCCTCTATTTCCGGACTAGCGGATCTTTCGTCCTTAGACAAGTTTCTTCTGCTCGGCCTACCTCTCTTTTTAGGCACCTGAATAGGAGTTTCTCGCAGATTTACAATTGTTTCTTCAGTTTCTGGACTTGGTGATCGTTCTTCTTTGGACAAGCTTCTTTTGCTGGATCTTCGTCTTTTTGGAAGTTCTGTTATAGTTTCTTGCTTATTTTCGTCCACGTCATCTTCAGAGACTGACATTTCTTTATAGAAACTTCTCTTGCCTGGTGGCCTTCCTCTTTTACGAGGTTCTGTTGTAATTTCTGTTGAACTCTCCAACTTTAACACAAGGTCTGAAACAGGACTGAAAAATACAAGTATATTTAAAATTAATAATGAAAAAATATTTTGAAATAAATTTGTAATTATTATTTCTAATTTTATAAAAATTATTTTATACAAATATTTAAACCTTTCATCCTTAGAAATGCTTTTCTTTGGAGGCCTGCCTCTTCTTTTGGGTCCAAGTTCACGTTCTGGAGAACTCTCTAAGCTATCATCTGTCTCTGATAATTCCGATCGGTCGTCCCTCGACCAGTTTTTTGGAGGTCTGCCTCTTTTCTTAGGGGAATGCACAACTCGAACATGTCTCGCTAGTGATACAGCAATGTCAAATGTTTCTTCGCAGTTTTTGCACTTAAACCTCTTGCCCTTACTCGGTCCTTGTGCTTTTTTCTCCTCCATCTTTTGAATATTTGCAGGGGACTTCGGACATACTTGCAAATGCCTTTCTAGAGCTTTACGTTTCCTGAAATTTCGCATGCAGTGACTACATTGCATCATAGGTTTCTTCACCTTCTTTTTCTTTATACTCTCTTCTTCTTCCTCTGAGTCAGGTAAGCTGATAATATCATTTTCTTTGTCACTTGAGCCTTTCTCTTTACCATCGAGTGTGACTTCTGTAGTACTAGCTTTGTCTTTTTCTTCCACATCAATTTCAATAACTTCTACTGATCTACTTGATTTTTTATTTTTTTTATTGGATCTTCTGGGATTATAATCTGGATCTGCAAGCGATTTCTTTTTTCTTCTACCTCGCTTCTTTGAAATAATTGGCTCATCTTCTTCTTCAGAGAAAACTGAAGCAGGTTGGATGATTATTTCTGAATCGGTACGGTTGACCACTGTAAGTTGCTGTTTTCTTGATCTTTTTACTTTTACTGCACTTGCTGAACTATTCGTTGTGGTGGCATTGTCTTTGTTTAAGTTTTTCTCTTCTGATGAATTATGAGCATCTTCAAAGACATAATAGTCATTGTACGAAGGATCCTCTACCTCTTTTTTAATTTTTCGGTGTGCTTGAAGTAGATTATTTGTCATTCGAGCCTTTTTAGGATTTTTATATGTTCTATAAATTGTTACAGGTTCCTTTTTTTGAGAAAGTATTGGAGCCATTTTTGGAATACTTTTCACTGTGGGAGAAAATTTTACCATTGATTCTCTTTTTCTTTCAGTTTTTTGTTGTGGAGATTTCAAATTATTAACTTTATTTAAAGATTTATTCATTTTAAAACTTTCTAATGAAGCTTGTAGTTCATCAAAAGTTAGTTCTGAATCCGATTGATCACTGTCACAGAGAATATATTGCACAGTTGATTGTTCTATTATTTCTGCATCACTGTCGAATTCATCTTGTGGATAATCTAAAAAGAGTGAGACATTTATTTGTAACTATAATGTTTAATCTAATTTAACAAGTTCAATCAAGTATTGTATATTTGTAATCTGAATTAATTTCTCATTAAATAAGATAAATTTGTATACAATTTTCGCAAAAAACTATATTTAGGATATTTACCTATAATATATTCGTCTTCATTTGAGACGTCATAAGCAATATTTGGTTCTTGTTTTATATGAACTTGAGGTGGACATATGCTGCTGACAGTTTCATTAATTTTGGTTAGCATTGGTGATTTGGTTATACCAATGTTCTTATTACTAGTAACATTATTTTTACTAACAACAGTTTTTGGGGGTTCTACTTTTTGAACTTTAGATTCTTGTACTTTTTGAGCTTTAGGTACTTCTGTTTTTATTTCCGTTTTTATTGGCTCTACTTTTTTGGGTGAAATTACTTCTGTTTTAATCGGAAGAGATTTATTCTGTTGAACTTTTTCAAAATTAATTTGTTCCTTTATCTCTATCGGTTTTATTTCTTTATTAGTTTGTGCTGGTTTTTTCACAGTCTTTACAGCACCTTCTCCAATCAACCGTTCAACATCCGCTCTAGAAATTAAAAAAATAATTTGATTAATACAATTTTTAGTAAAAATGTATATTAATAAAATTGCAATTTCTTTGCATAGTTTATTTACTTCATAAGAAAATGAAAGTTAGTTGGGGGTTCTCCAGATTCATCATATAATGCTACTGCAAAAATTTCATCTGAATCTTCTACTGCATACAGGGCTAGCTGCTGTCCTGTTGAAGTTATGAATGTAGCAATAGTTTCATCGTCATCTGTATCACTATCTTCTGCATCTTCACTTTTATTCAAAGTATCATTTAATGATTCCTCCTGAAATCAAAACATAATTACTTAATAAAGACAATAAAAACTAAATATTATAAACTAAAATTTTTATTTAAAGTTATATACCGTATTGTTGCCACTAGTGCTTTCTTGTACCACTTCACTTTTTAAATCAGAAGATGCATGAAGAGTTATAAGATTATCCGAATCTTCAATGCTTTTATCCGTAGTTTCATCTTTAGAATCCGAACTAGTAATTAATTTTACTACTTCAGTTTCTTGCGAATCATTATCATATATTATCTGAAAAATGATTTAAATTGTATTGTGATATAAGGAAAAGATTTATAATAACATCAAATGTGAAAAATTTGGAAACTTATAAATTATAGGTTAGGATCTAGAATGAACCTCATATAAAAATATTTAAATTATTTTACATTTGTTTTTAAATTTTAATAGAAAAATAATCACTTAATAATGTTTAAAAATATTTTATGTGAACTTATATTAAAAAATAAAAAAATTATAAATCACGCATCTGTTTTATTATCAAACAATCAAACAAAAATATCTACCAATTACAAGTTGAAATATATTTCAACTGAAGCTTATTTTTTATCCAGACATACATTTTGATCTGCTATCAAAACTTCAAGTTTTAAATTCATTATTAGCAATAAAATAAGGTAATTAACAACACCACTTACATAAAAAATACATGAATTTATTAATAATTAAAGTCGCATCATAAAGACTTTATATTCCAGAAACAAATGCAACATGAGGCATCGAACAAATAAAAAAAAAGGACCATTACCACAGCTCCAGGCACCTCGTTCTGGCAACTACTCAGCAGGTCTATGTCGCTGGAGCTATTGAGATTCACCGAGTCCTCCTCCTGCTCGGCCTCAGCAGCCAGCAAATTCTTGCTCTCGAGCTCCATGTTTTGTCTCTCTGAACTCAGCGCGCCCCTCAGGCTCTCACATTATCTGGGCGCATCCGTTGTTGACAATAATGCCAGCAGCATCCTCAAACCAGCTGAACCGATGCATCTCCAGCCGATCAACCGCTTAAATCAGGAATCTCCTCGGGGAACCCGCACAGAAGCAGCCATCGGGAGCTGCCCGACAAGTTCCCAGTTATCAAAACGCCCAGACTTCACTCGCCGCACGGAAAAAGCATGAAAAAGCCGAGGATCAGACGTTTGGAGGTTACGTGCACCGCGGCCGTATACAGGTCAATCGTACGTACACATAAAATACAGGCCGCGAGAAGCGATAGACGCCTTGCAGAGCGCGGCGGCCCCCGCGAAAAACACACACACAGAAAAAACGATGCCCCTTCGCTCGTTTACGCGCACGGCCGAACTATTTCGCCCCTACCTGCACAAGAGCGCGCACCAACTAGTGGAAATTATTTTCGAGCGCGGCGGCTAATGTAGGACGTGCGCAAAAAACACAACGCCGAATATCCGGGCCTTCTCCATAACATAACAAATGCGCCTCTCTCGCTCTATTATCATTAATCGCGAATGGAGCACTCGATCTGCGACTGCCGAAAAAGTCGCGGGCGGCGCTAGCGTCGCGGCTTCACTTTTTTTCTTATATATATATATATATATCACGGTGGGACGAGAATTGGTCTGAATTTGGTCAAATGCCGAGTTTGCGTTGTTATACTTGGTGCGGTTTTGGAATATTGGATTCATTTTTTAGTGGTGTGAGATTGGGTGATGGGTATTGATGGAAGTGGGAGTTGAAATTTTTTAATGAGATTGATAATAAATGAATAGCTTTGAATAATGACAAAATGACTGTCACGAACTTTAGGTACCTTTACGGGAAAATTCAGTCATTGATTGCGGTCTGTTCATTGGTGTTTGAGCCATTTTCGGAGAAGAAATTTAATTAAATAGTAAATATTAAAAATTCAATACGTAATCAATTTACAATTTAATAGTGTCAAAAATGACGAGACACTTTTTTAATAAATTTGTGTTATTATTTTAAATTTATTTTTTTCATATTTACACGAATGGTAACCTCATTTTTATGAGGTTAGTTTTGCCTGAAAATGGTTGAAGTCCATGATCTTTTTTTATTTTCCAAAACATAAATAAATAAAAGCCAAAGATTTTCAGTTTTCGATGAACATATTAAAAATCACAATATCACGTTAAATCAAACAAACTATGTGCATAAGTACATATTTCTAACTAATACTTCGACTGTGAAAGTATTAATTGTGCAAAATGGAGATGTTAAATATAGTTTTTGGTTTGCTTTGTTTTGCTGCTAAGTTTATTGAAAAAAAGAAAAATAAAAAGATGCATTCAATATTTTAAGAAGATAGATAGTCAAGGAATTGTACTGGATGATTGATAAAAATTAAAGAAAAAAGGTGCGTTAAAATATTCACCTTATTGGTGATTGTTTACCATAAGCATACGAGGTTATGTCGTTTGCTTTTATTTTTTTTATTGATATTGAAAGAAAATTAGTCTATATAATATAGTAATTAATTTATTTTATAATTATGACAAAAAATAAAGTTAATAGTAAATAATTCATTTATTTATTTTTATTATGCTTTATGTCTAATAATTACAAAATATATATTTTGATAATTATTTTAAAATCATTAAATTATCGATGATAAAAAACAGGCTGTATTCTTTAGTTCCTAAATACTTTCTCAAATTCATATAATAACTTTTATAAACTCCTACCTTTTATTTCGAATAATGTACTATAAAAAGAAAGGAATAGTACAATCAGATAAAGTAGGAATAAATTAAATTGATATGATATTTTATTACTTAAATATATGAGTAACTAAATGAATTTACCATATACTTTAATTTTTACATTTTTCTTAAGATTTACTTTTTAAGATTAAATTATTTTCGAAGAACTTTGTACGTGGTACAATGAAATTTTCAATGTTGATTAAAATATCATAATTATTAAATTATTCATAATTTTTGTAAATTTTATAGTATATTATAATAGTTATTATGAGAAATAAATTTATAAAATGATTATAAATAACAAATTTTAAAGTATTTTGCAGTTTTATTAAATATTTTATTTTATTTTATGTAAATCTTGATACATTCCACATCTATTGTATTAAATATTATATTTTTTTTTTATAAATTAATATGTGTAATTTCTTGAAAATATTATTTAGTTTTGAGTTACAGTTAAAAACATAAATTGAGTTTAGATAAGTTAGAAATTATTTATTCAATCTACAACATTTTTTATTAATATTATGTGCAAACAAAGGTCCAGTATACATTAATCCATATGTAATAATATAAATAAAACTTATATTATTACATGATATTAATAGAACTGAAATACTGTGTGAATAAAGTATATTTTCCTTTGTCCATTTGCTGATAAAGTAGTTTTCTGAAGGGTAAAGTTTCTCAGTTTTATCATTTGTAATAAGATGGAGTTAGAAACAACATTAATAAAATTAGTTTTTTGTTTCTTTAGTATGGTGATGGAAATATAATAAACATTAATCTAATAAAAATTTAATATAATTATTAAATATTTTTTATAATTTACCTTCTTGCTATAAGAATATTTAAAATTTAATGATTCTGAAATTCTACAATAATAAACAAAAAATTCATTGCTTTTACCAAGTCTTTCATTTCACATTAAAGTTAAAAAAGATTTTCAAGAATTTGCAATAGCAAAATTAACTTTAACGCTATTTAATGCTTTTATTTCTTATTAAAGTTATAAAGAGATTTTCAAAAGTAAACATTACAAAATTATTTTAACTTTGAAAAAAATTCATATAAAGATATAATTTTATTAAATAATACCAAAATAACACGTTATAGCATTTTATAAAAAATAATATAACTTGATTTTTAATTTAGAAAAAAAGTATAATTAAAAAATTTTCAACAAAAATAGATTCATAAATTTAAAAAAATATAATCATTTCGTTTTGAAGTTAAAGAGCTTATTTGCTTTTGTATCAAATATCGTTAAATATTGATTTTTTCCTTTATGATTGGAGTATGTTCTATTTCTTATAGTGTACACCTGCATTTTATTCCAAATAATTGTAGGGTATATTTTTTTGAGAGAGATTTGAGCCTCCTACATTTTTGTTAATAAATTCTACATTGCGTTCTTTTTTTAATATATAGCTGGATGATAGAGTTCATTATTATGTTTTGACGTCTTGTTACGATACATGTAACCAATTAAAAATATATAGTAGACAAGGAAATTAATCCAGCACCTTTAAATTATTAAATAATTTAAAGTAAATAATTTGATGCCTTAGAAAATTATAAACAAGTATTTTATTTTATATAGATTACACAAAAGTAAGCTAAATCTACAATTCTCGCACATTCATTTATAAAAAATTGTTGAAATACGGCAGTTGGTTGAGCCGAAGTTGACATGTACATATATAGCATTTATGATGATGATGATCTATGGTCATGTCTATCTATGGTTGCTAACAAAAGCTTTTCATTTGAAAATAAAACGAAATTCAGATTTACCAATGGCATAAAGTATGTACACATAATTTCTACTGATTATCAACAGTGAGATTTCGCCAACAGAGATGGTCACTTTGAAATATACTTCTTTCTTTTATACAGTGACACTCGTCTGGGTTTGCAATTCGTGCGCAATTTATTCACGTTTCAATGATTTTTATAAATGTGTGAGTGAGATTAGAGTTTCCGTGGGATCCTGCGTAGTCTACGTGTAATAAAATTATTTTTATTTTTTTAAAACTTTTAAAAAAATGAACGAGACAAGATTTTTTGTCCGCTACCGAATAGAGAGGTAAAGAGTTGGCCAGTCTAGAACTCGCGTAAATAGACACCTGAGAGCAGTTTTATAATATATTGAATTAAAACTAACTATCATTTGGCAGATCCTTTATTTAAAGGGACATTGAAGTTTATTTAGTCTACTCAACGATTATTAGTATAGATAGGTATCATGAATTTATATGCTATAATCGCTATTTGCTATATATAATTTACAGTAGATGCTGCATGTATTCGTGGGGCATTTAGATATTTCGATTATTGTTATAGCGCATTATTTACAAGTAGGTGCATAGACCATGAAGGAAATACATTCATTGTTATCTAAATGGATCAATTTCGAAATGAGAACAGGCGCTCAATACGGCATTTGAAATGTTGATTATGTTTTATTTAATGTATTATATTAATTAAAAATATTTTAATATATTTTGTTAAATTTTTGACTGAAGTATACATGGATTTCTGTAGTATTTATTTTTACTCTGGTTTCTTTCATTTATTGTTATGTTATCAAAAACTGAAATATTTGAACTGAAATATTAGAATACAATGTTTTTATTAATAATATTATCTTTCTTCTCAAATTTTAATAAAAATAATGTTCATGTACACAAATAGGTCAACATAGATGATTCATTATCGCCTATCCAATTCTAATTTAAATTCATTTTTTTAAATATTATACGATTAAATTTTATCATAATTTAAATTTAACAACAGTTATTAACTTCAACATTTTGTTATATTTTAAAACATTTGTAACAAAGATATTCAACAAATTAAGTAACACCAAAATTCCACAAAGATACACTCTAGACTTATTCAGTTACCTCGAAAAAAACTACAAATACGCATCATTCCCTCCTTTGTCTGCGAACTGCTAAACGAATTCAAACTATCCCAAC
Organism: Eupelmus azureus; assembly: GCA_030522685.1. NCBI lineage: Eukaryota > Metazoa > Arthropoda > Insecta > Hymenoptera > Eupelmidae > Eupelmus > Eupelmus azureus. The sequence goes on along the minus strand of JAPYZA010002222.1, from coordinate 3,239 downwards.
GCAAGCACTCAAGCTAAAAGAACATTTTGTTTCATTTATACACCGCTGCAAAAACCGCCCCAGGAAAATAAACGCGCGACTATGTAATATCCGCACTCGCAACTCTAGGCATCCACTTTTCGCTCCGCTTATGAATATCTCTCCAGCCTCCCTCCCTCTCTTTCTCTCGTACCAAGCTCGGATCATTCTCGATACATTCATAACCTCTCGCAAAATGAAAATTTTTTCCTTCCACCCAGCTCGTTCTCGCGCGAGCGGCTTTAATGCGCGATCCATCTTTCTCCCTTACCGCGATTAAATCACGCGGAATTACGCGCTCTCCCTTTCCTCGCGCCAAGTTTTCTACGATATCGCGCGCTTATGCTAATCAACCCGAAGGAATTCAAATGGCGGATTATAATTGTTAATTCGTTAAATGATCCCTCGCGCTGGCGCTCTCCTCTCCATCAATTCCTGCTAGGCGGGCCACACCAGGCCTCCCCCTTTTCGCGTCTTTATATTCCTCAAAACTGGGTATTTTTCTTCTTTAACGGTTCCTCGGTGGCTTGTCTACCCCCCAAAGTTACTCCTTCGCAGCCGTCTCGGCGTCGTTCTCTTCGTTATGTCTTCCTTAATTCTGGCTGAGGCGCGAGCCGCGCGCTTTCTTCTCCTTTAGTTCGAGAAGTGGGTAATATTTTTACATAATGCAAACAGCTGTTTGAATTAAAATGCAATTAAAGAAGCTCCAAGTTGTAACTTTGCTTTTTCATTACTTTTTTTATGTTTGTTTGAGATTTGAGAGGCAAGTTCGAGGGGCGCGCAAGAGGGCACGGGCACGCACCGGCTGGAAGCATGTAATTTTGAGATTCAAATCCGGGGATCTTTAATTTTATTTAAATTAATATTGTCGGGTTGAACTTTTGTTGCTTCTTCTAAGCTCTGCTTTCTGGAGTATGAATTTTGTAATTCCTTGTAGTTTCGTTGTATGGAATAATCTTTTTTATTCAGATTCATGTTTTCTGAAATTATTTTCTGTGAGTACAATCTCGAAACAAAATATTACTTGCAAATATAAAAAATTTTACTTGTCAAAAGATTACTACTCGACGTAAAGTTTAGATAATTAGATTTTCTGTTTTTATATGATTTTTTAACAAAACTTTTTACCACTGTAATAAAAAAAAAATTTGAAAACATTTGAAAACAAACTTTGAAACTTAGTAAATACAATTCCTTTAATACTTGCCAGTGTCAGAGGAAGCGCTGCAAACTTTGTGTGTTTAGTACTTTAAGAGAGAATCTTAATTTAGAAGCTAGAGTAAATACATATATTTACCTCCCTTTATTGTGATTGTAGCTGTACTTCCGGCACATTTAAGTAAAAAGTATCTAAATGTTTTTTTTTTTAATTTTTTTATGTAAAAAATTTTTATTAAAATACAAAATCATTATATTTTGGTGATGGTGCCTTTATTTTATCTTCTTTATGCCAAGGATAAAATAACTTTTTAACTACTTTAATCAATACGCTATTATTCTGAAATAATGCTCGTCACGTTCTGCGAGACGCACATAAAAATTTTATAACTATTGCATTATATTGTGTAGTATCAGCAAAATTGTGCAGAGAGTTCAAAATACGGCTGAGTTTTCATTAACTTCAAGGCACGAACATGCTTAGCCACGATAAAAGTATCTTTTCATTGCAGTTTTAGAGTTAAATATGGATTTAATTTCAAATTTTTAATGAACTCAATAACAAACTAAATAATTAACTCGTTGAAACATACATTTGTGCTTAAATAGCATTATTTATTGTAATTTTAATAAAAGATACTAAATTTAATTCTCGTTTAATGCTAACATTACAATAGCTAAATGGAAAATAAAATGCATGTACTTGCTTTGTCGTAAACTATGTTGGAATTTCAAACAAACCCTTACACGCAACAGTATACGCATTACAATAACACATTTCAAACTTTTACGCACTTTATTATTTTGCAATTATTTGAATTATTTTCAAAAATATTTTTACTTTTCATATTTGTTTTTATTCAAATACCTCTCACTTTAAATCGGATTAATCATGAATGTAACATTCTTTCCTTATGTTTAATCGGTTTATCAAATATTAATTTGATTAACTATTTACTTGTTTATTTTTATCTAGAAAATACTGCTAACAGTATTATATATCAACTGTACTTTTTCGGTTAAAGTACTGTTAGTAAATTAAATGTAGTACATTGTTTTGCCGATAAAAAGTCACGGACAAAGAGTCGCAATCTTAGAGGAACGAAATACTTCGAGTTTCAAGCGGGAAATGATCGATGAGAGGACGCACATTTCCCTGACAGCCCAATACTGGACTCGAGATATAGACATCGCAGCGGGTGCAACTTGAAGTTCACTCTGAACTTTCGACAAAAATACATTTTGTTATTTTCTTTTATTTTTGTAAATGGGTTATTGCACTTTTCCAATCACTCTGATTCATGATAAATTATACAGTTTTATTAAAAATACAAGGGACTGATTTTTCACATTGAATCCGCGAAGTAGCGGTAAATTATAGTGTTTTTTTTAGAAAATTTCAGTTAGCTGGAATTAAATAAAACATTCAATTTCTGTTTATTTCTGGTTTGAGAGTAGGAAATTGAAAAAGTTACATACTTTACTTATGATTATCCTACTTCTCAAAATAACATTCTCCTACACTTTACCATCTAAAAGAAAAACTATTTCACCTTATTCAATATTTTTCAGTTCAATCAACCATATCAAAATCTTCAAATACCGTTATCACGATTAACGAATTTAAAATGACTTCGCTCCATCTCCCGCTACCCCATTACATCAGAGCGCAGCGAAACTTTTGAAAGCCATTTACTCGCGCGAGCTACAACGCGCTCTTCACTTTGCCGCGCGCGCGCGCAGATAAGCTATACACGCGCAAATTAAACACGAGAAAAAAAAAAAAAAAAAAAAAAAAATGAAAAAATAGAACAAGCCAGGCGGCGCGCCTAGCGAGAAGATGATCGAAAGTTCGGCTAACTATTGGCAAATTATAAATTGAAGGACTTTATCGGCGAGGCGTATCTGCCGAGGCCTTGGTGTATATGTATCTTTTTTAATAGAGCGAGAGCTGGGAAAGATAGTCGCGCACGCGTGCGACTTGCCGAGAAGTTTTTAATTTAGGAGTTGCAGACGCGCGTAGGCGGGGACGCGATGTGTATTACGAGATAAGGACGGCCTGG
>JAPYZA010002221.1:0-40364 GCA_030522685.1 Eupelmus azureus | reverse complement strand
CTGCTTGCCTTCGGTTTTGTTACAAAGTATGTGTGATTAATATTATCTTCTAAAAATTCAGAGAATTTATGTAGTTTTTTGATTAATAGTATGTTATGCTCTGAAGGAATAATATCGGTTACGTGATCCCTGCGTTTGAGTTGCGTCTAAGCGAAGTGAGAGCAGTATACACGTAGTAACACATAACCTTTGTATTTGTTGCAAGTGCAATTTATGTTTTTTAGTACATCCTGGAAAAAAGAGTGATTCATTTACCTTAAAAAACAGAGCTTCGATAATACCAGAAAAGAGCCAAAATAAGTAGTAATGGCAGTACTTTAAGTTAGAGGGTGTGCTAAAAAACATTTAAAAGATTCTCCGTGGAGTGCTCCATAACACGATCCTTTAATTTGTAGGCTTGCGCTTGACCATTAAGCTATTGTTCTATTTCTATCATAAAATTAAAATTCCACATAAATAAAGTAAAAATTGTATAGATAAATTTATTTTTACGAAAAATTTAAGCGTGCAGCGTGTCTGGAATACTGCAATTTTAGCGAATAATGTAAATGCATGTGTGTCTGTAATTGCAGCTGTTGCCGGCGGGCTTATATGGAATTACGACAAACAGAGTGGAATCGCGCAGAAAATGCCGATGTTTCAAATCGCTAATTGGTATTTATTGGACTTGAACACTTCTCTTCGGTATTTGCTCTTCCAATTTTTATTTTTAGTAAGCGGATAATGGGCTCTTGGACGATATAGATTTTAATAATAGCTCGCGCTCCAATTTTAATTTACGCGGAAATCATTTTACAAAGCAAATTAATATACCACCGAGTGCATTCACTCCACTAGTGCCTTTCGCCACATCTTAGCACCATCCAATACTTTCGAAAAGCTTTGCTCTCGCACCTCTCTCACTATCACTTTTGTTAATATCAAAAAAACATTACGCACAATATTTATATTTATTTATTTTTATACTGAGAGAATTTTTCCATAAAAATTATAGAGAATATCACGGTAAACCTGGGACGGATTACATCGACCCAAAAAATTATGGAAATCACGGTAAAAATTGTGGTGCATAACGGTAAAAATTTTAGGGATTCGCTATAATTTTTACCGTTATGCATAACAATTTTTATCGTGTTTTTCACAATTTTTTGGGTTACCGCAACCTGTCTCAGTGACATTCCCTGTAATTTTTAAGGAATAATATATTCTCTCCGTGTATATATTTTATAAATAAAATCATATCTTTCTCTCCCTTTTACTCCCCCTCCCCCCCCCCCAAAGAAATTGCAACTAACGACCTACCGCACCTATGCGCGTCTATTCTAAGCATCTCGCTTACGCTCAATTATCTCCACGGCGAGAGAGCGTCGCTTCAGCCTCTTGCGTAACAGGGCCGGACCTCCCCGTCGCTCGACAGATGACGGGCCCTCTCCCTTTTTTCTCACACGCCCGAGATCCGCGAGTCTATATATATATACATAATACACAGAGACTCTCGGCTGATGTAGTAGGGGGCCGCGCGCACGTGCGTACTACGGCAACACGCGGCGGCGTCTCTGGACGCGCGGGATGATTGAATTTCCTCGGAGGAGATGTATATGCGGGGGCGTGTAACGTCAGCCATCAAAGGGGTTTGACGCTAGACCGAGGAAGATCAAAGGAGGGTGAGGTGTGCCCGCGAGGTAGGGAGGAGGGATGTTTTTTGCTTGTGGTTGAGTCGACCGTTGCGGTATGAAAGTGGGTTGAAGATATGTTTAATCTAATATTAGTAACAACATTTTTTGTATTTCACAGTTTTAAGACTTGAGCATGCTTTTAAAGTAAAAGTTGAACAATCTTCTAAAATTTGAAGTAAAACAATTATTTTGTTGAAAGTAAAAGTTTAAAAAAAAAAGAAAGAGGAAAATCGTACTTTCGAAAAAAAGTCAACTGATTATTACTTGCGAGTTTGGTATTGATGATTTTTTTATTCATTTGCAATCTTAATGGAAGCACTAACGATTTGTGGGTATGAACAAACATAAAAACATAATAGCTAATTTCTGGCAAGGAATTCGTTACGGTTTTACAATAACAGTTAGCAAGATCTGAATAGTACTGGATCTAATGCGTCGCTTTCCATAACTCACTTTGACCATTAAAACGGAAAGCTAGTAACGAAAAATTAAATTTTACATAACACGATACTTCGTCAAGCCTAGATCCTCTAGTTAAAGCAAAAACCACCCGCGAATTGTAATTAAAACGAGTAGCCCGTTAAATGTGGCATCACGTGTCTCAAATTCAAGCAGGCAAAACGAGGCGCGCGAATTTCTCGACTCGCAAGATTTACGCTCCTCGGAATCTCGGGGAGCAGCTCTGTAACGGCATTAGCCATCCGAAAACTTTTTCCCGTCCTCACGTCACGAAGCTCTCTCTCTCTCTCTCTCTCTCTCTCTCTCTCTCTCTCTCTCTCTCTCTGTTGCTGTAGCTCCAGGCGTAGGCGCGCGCAAAACTCCGGCAGCGCTGCAAACGCAATTATATCAATCGTCGTCGAGAGCAGCGTGCTCACGAGAAACAATTAGTTTCCGAGTCGTCGACGTGCAGCCAATTATTTATCTTCTCTTGCCCGAGTGTCGCTCGCGCAGCAGCAGCAGCAGCAGCAGTGCGGCAGCGGCAGCGCAGGAAAGTCAGGCACGACAAATTCTAATGAAGCGCCGCCGTGTATTAAGAGACGCCGAGGTAACGACAGATTCATTGGGCCGCTGAAATTGATTTTGGCGCCCGGCTTGACAATGTATACAGCGCGCTAGAGCCGCGCGCGCTGCTTGATTTAATTTAATAAAGCCGGCGACGCCTTTAACGAGATTCGTCTTCGTCTACTTTGCCGACGGCTTATTCGCGCGGGGCTGGCCGCTAATTTTCAGCTTGTTTCTCGATTCGGGGAAAACGTTGCCGTAGCTTTGTGGCGGCGGCCGAGCTAGGCGCGTGCGGTCGAGGCGTTGGCGATTTCGACGGCATTTTTTAGCTACCGGCTCCCAGAGCGCCTTGCTAGCAGCTGTTTCCTTTCACCGGCGCTATTATACTGGCTAATATCGAACTGTAAACCTATATCGGAGAGCAGAGAAAGCGTTTTGAGACAATCTCGAAGGAAGCCGCTTTTTTTATTCGCCACCGAGTATTTAGAAATTTGGCTTTTATGTAATAAGCTGCAGAGTGATGAAAATTTTGCTCCTTGGCTTCAGACTAATTTCGTTGGAATTCTTTCAGCTTGCATTCGTTATTTAATTTCTAAATTATCTAGGAGTACAATCCACTTGATTGCCCGTTTCAGAGTTTCAAAATAATATTAATCTTTATTGCAATTACCAGTAAAGATTGATGATAAGTTTTGACTTTTGCTGACCTGTAATTATGAATCGACAATATTTTCTAATAAAACAATCTTTATTATTCTTTTACAAAGTAGCTATATTAAAAAGAAGAAAATATTTCTAAAGTAAACAGTATGTTAATTGAAACTTGTCGTTCACGTAGGTCTACTTAATTAATAATATAACTTGTAGTGCACCATCCTTGAAAAGAATGAATCCGCGTAATTACAGTTTCTCCACGATCGCTAAAAGAACTAACAAAAGAACAGTCAATTAACTACGGTATCATTAGAGAACAGTGCAGTCATAAAGAATCTCTTTGCTCAATCAGCCTCATCATCACCACCGCGCTCCGACACAGCGTGCGTCTCTAAAGACGTGAGAAACAAAATTTTTCCAAGCCATAGAAACTCGGGCTAGAAAAGAAAAAAAAGAAAATAAACTCATCCATTATGCCTCTCCTCGGCTCGACGGACACCTCCTAGAAATTCGTCATCCGGTAAAAATAGACAGCTGTCATCTTTTCAAAGCGACGCCTCACGCCGCGCTACCACGTGCGCTTCTCAAGACTTTTCCGACATTGTTCAACAAATTCAGGTGGGGCTACTCCTTTTTTTTTCTCCTCGGCAGGGAGATGGTCTGAAAATAGGCACAGTGATAACAAACGCGAACAAATGAAATGTTTAACGCATACTGAGTGATGTTCCTTGCGTTGAAAGTCGTCTAGTTAGGCACATGTAAATGAGTTTTTAACGCAAGATTTATTTAGGGTGCCCTTACGCAATGCGCCGGACTTTGGCTGAGAATATTTTGAATATTATATTGGTGACGTCAGAGGCCAAACGAGAAGTAAAAATAGAAAACAGTAACAGAGATTCCCCGAGGTAGTCTCTAGTCCAATCTTTTAAAGTAAACACAAATCAAAACTTTCGGTCGTTGTTTCTCATGTAGAAGAGATACTGATGCAGAAAAAATTTTGTCCTCGTATCTTTTTAAACTGTCATAATACAAAAGTAAAAGTTTTTGCTGGTTTGTAATTGAAAAAATTTCCAGACGATTAAAGTAACTGCTGCCAACTGCGTTGGTACAATGCTTTCTTAAAAACGAATTCGTTATTATTATCATTGTATTTTATATAAAAAAAAACGAAAAAAAAAATTATTTATATTCTTCGACTTGTAATAATATAAAGAATTTTATTTTACAAAATATTTTTTTAATAAGTTTAAATAAATTGCAAAGAAATATTTTTAATTTTATTAATTTAAGAGTTTAAATAAATTGTCTTTAAAATAACAGTAAAGTATTCAAATCGAGATATCTCAGCAAAAAAAGTATTCTGTTTTTATAAAATTCAAAAATTTTAATCTCTTTTAAAAATCCTTATCATTAAGAAATATAATTGGTCTCATGATTTTTATATCTACAAGTATTCAAAATAATATTTACGTCTTTGAAAATTATGAAGTAGGCCATAAATTAGAGTAAGTAGCATATTAAGGCATTTTAAAATTTTGAATGATTAATCGGTTTTTATTCAAGTGTTTTATTTAATCTTTAGTGTCCTCTACTATATTTATAAATAAAAGAAGACGAAGACTCTAGCTGAGCTTGTAAAAATCAACAATCTTTTACATTTTTTTAATATTGTAAATTTAATGTATACAGCAGTATCTGTTTTTATAAATTATAGTGATGAACGTGCGGAAAAATTTTGGTGTCTAGCAAAATATCAAAATATGTGCTCGTGAAACATTAAAATTCATATTTTATCAGAAAAATTATCCGAAAACACATGTTGCAGGTACTACAAGAAAAAGAATACCATACTGTGTGCATATTTTCAAGTATACAAGATAAGAACAGTAAATAATTTTTTTTTCTGTTTTAAATGAAAAAATACCATTAAAATAGTTTATCTCAGAAAGCACAATTGAATGACTCGGAAATATTTATAAATTACTTTAAGAAAGCCGACAATATTTGGTTTATCATGTGTTTTGATAATTTTTATTTGTTATTTTAATGTAATTAATACTATATAAAGTTAAATTCATGTCATAAATATTATCTAACAATATTCACAGACCTCTAATCTTACACAAAATGAGCTTCTGACGCAATCATAATACTTTCCCATAACACGCAACAGATATACTCAACCTTCTTTAATTCATCGCAATACGTTTCCCTCGCGGAATCCTGTCACTAGCAAAAACCGTTCAAAGACGCATTTCACACCACATAGTTCCGTGCGTACGTGAAATCCGCTTATCCATTTCTCTCTTTCTCTCTCGCTTCTGCCTGGGTATCATATCCTTGGAAGAAACTTGCATAATGCGCAGTAAACGTGTTCACCGTAAAGCGGAAAGCTCATCGAGCTTTTAATTTGAATTTTCAGGCAGTGCATAGCTCCTTGTCAAGCTTTGAATTTGCATGGAAATATTCTCTTATGCGAAGTCCTTTTTGAAATTTTTGCGCGTAAGCCCGGGTTATCCGCAACGAACGGATAGGAGAGGTTAGCTTGTTATGGCGACGTTTCAGCTATGAGTCCGGTGTTTTTGAAGGCGTTCATATAAGCGAGAGCGCGAGTAATTTTGAAAGATGAATGGATATGTAAATTTTATGGATGCGTTTAGAGAGTAGTGAGAGGAGTTAAAATTTTAATTATTAAATTCTCTTTCATTTCGTACCTTTAGCGTATATTTAATTGTGGTGTTTTTATTTTTGTTATAGGTGAGTCATATGCAATTGCTAAGTTGTTTTCTTCTGGTAACGTAAGTTATACTGCAATATTGAATCAATATTATTACAGTACTGTTTATTGTTTCTTATAAAATGTAAATAAGAAACTTGAGTCGCTGCCATTTCAGTGGTCTGAACTAAAAAAAAATATGAAAACTTTCGTTATAAAAAAAAGTTTTATTAACTGAGGTTAAAAACGATATTTCTGACGTATACATTGCACGTCAGGCGCCAGCGATCGCATCGCATAACTTGCCATCAGGCGCGCTGATTAGCCTTTCAATACATTGAAATGGACATCTGCTAAGACAGTGTTGAATTTACCTACTTGGCCAGATATCGATGTCCTACGCAAATGGCATTGGCCAGCTCCTGCGCGTGTACGTATACACTTTGCCGAAATCCTTGACTCGGAGCGGCTATCAGCGTTTACAGTCTCTAGCCACGCCTCGGATCGCCGAGGGCGATAAAGCTTTTAATACTCTGTAAAAGCTTCGTGGCCCGACCTTACCTACAATTGTGCGCGGGCTATATCCTACGTAGGCTATTGGACGAGTGTCCATAACTCTTGGGGCTGCGTTTTAAAAAAATTAAGGACTTTTATTATGACTTTAAAGGATGAGTTGCAACGAGGCTAAGTTTAGATGAGAATAGAGATTTAAAATTCATTAGTTGATACAATGTAATATTTCTGATTAATTTTTTAATGATGCTCTATAAAAACTTTATTTTTGTTAGCCATGTTTATATAAGATGAAACGAGTAGTCTGCTACATAATATTATATATCACGATTTCAGGAGGTTCTTTCGCAAAATCAAAAGAAATATTTTTTCGTGAAACTTAAATATTATTATTACTAGTATCTGTACGGTAATCTTTCACAAATATAAGGATAGGTAATAGACCAAAAAAGATGAGTAATCATAGAAATCAGATTTTGCGAATGTATTAGTTCAATGTTTGTCATGGTTTAGCTTTCGCATTTGTAATATTTACTTTCTTAACCTCTTTATTTGAAACAAATGTTTCTAATCGAATGTGGATCGAAAGTGGATCTCTTGAGGCATCAATTTCATTTGCCCCTACCCAAAAGAACATTGGTAATATACATTTTCAAAATAAAAATCATTGAAAGTATAAGTTTAAAGATTCACATATAATAATAAAATAAGTTTAAATTTACTTAAAAATATGTTATCAAATGAGATGATTAAAGCAGAGAAAATCTTATTAAGACTTTTTAAGTAATTTTCTTTTCCATTCTTGAAGAAAATAGTTTTCAAATTTCTCGTTTTCGAAGAGGATACAAGCAGTGCTTGTAAAAGAATTCTCAAGAGATCCACCGCTCGGACGGTTAAGATGCAGTACCCGAGGGATCGCAAGTTATATGTATAACATTACTGTGCTCAATTTCTCATTTTTGATAAAAATACGAAAAAACGTTGCAGCATCGGCCAGTAAAGATTCTCGTTTCATTGAAAATTAGATTTTCAAGTATGTAATTTTTTAGCTTTCTTATTTTTACAGTTCCAACTGTGTCGATCAAAGTCCCACTTTACTTTTCTTCCGACGCGTGTCTAACGGACATGAAGACATAATTTCTAGTTCTCATACGCGTAAAAGGTCAGGCATGACTGATACTAGATACCTTTGCTCACTTCATGTATTGAACGATATCTTCTTTTTAGCAAATAAGTCACTCGAATAAACAAAACATCGTCAAACCCTTTTTCCATGCAGCCAAATATTTGCCTAGCTCATATTATTTCACACTGAATCAGGCAACATTTCCTTTACTTATAAACTGAAATAACATCGCTTAAAAACCAGCTCAGCATCTTAATCCCCCGCTCGACGACAGTCGCCTTGCTTCCTGAAGTAAGCCTCCTCTGCTCGCGTCGCTTGCCAAGATCCCCGCGTGTACACAAATATTGCGCGCGCTTGGCGATGTCGGCTTATCGTAAGAGCATTATCACATCCCGTGCGGATCCCTAATTTAATAAAGGTGAGCATGATAGAGAGTGAGGGAGAGAGAGAGAGTGCACTGGGTAACGCGAGCAAACGAAACGATCGTCGTCGAGTGCACGGACAATCGATCGCTCGGCTCTGCATTTGGGTCAGCTGCCTCTTTGCTCGTTCGGCCGTGCGTTACACGAATCGTTGAAACTTATATGCGCATTGAAGGATGCGTATACTTCAAGCCATACAGTCGGTTGAGAAAGTAATTGGTTTGTTAAAGGAGGATGTTTTACGAGAACCGAAAGGAATTGGTTTGGGATTGGGAAAAGGCTTGGCTAGGGAAACGAGGAAGAAGAATTCTTAGAAATTGGCAGAGCTTTTGGTGAGATTATTCAGACTAAATATTGTTGTTTTTGATACTACGATAAGAAGGAATAGGTGAGACGATTATGGATGCTGTTTAGGAGTGAAAAATTCTGATTTTTAATTGTGAGAAGGGTATCACCTAAAGGATTTATGTTTGAGATTGTAATAGGTTTATATCAAAAATTAATCTTTTGCTCGATCATTAATCGATGTACTGACATGATTAAACTTGACTCAAAACACGATATTTGGCGTAAATTATAACATTTCTAGCGATGAATTTCTACAAATCCATTTTCTAATTTAAGATACATTCATAAACAATCTTCAATGTCCAATCTCATTCATTTAATTTATTTTCAATTAAATCCGATCGTTTGTCAGTATTCAAGTAGCAAATTGTAACAAAACGAGGATCATTATGTAAATTAGAAAATCATAATCATGGTACTATATGCTTTTATATATACATTTTCGTTCGTGATAACCATTAATCAAATTTCGCGATAGCATGATGCAAGTCATTCAAAATCCCCCATCTGATCACGAAATGTAAATGACATTTGGAAGTCCTTGATTTAATGCTGCAATCAAACCCGTTATGTCAAGTGGGCCTGGTGGACATCAGGTGCATTTCATTAACGTACTCAGTGATGAATCCATAATATCTACCGAATCTAAATCTGCTTTAATTAAACATGCTTTATTCAATGATTCTTCTGAATACGAGTTTGCAAATAATGCATTTAACTCACAAGTAAGCTTGTTCTTACCTACAAATTCATTAGCTATTACGGTCTAAAGCCTAGTAAGTCCCTACTTCTATGTTGCGGAGAATCGTAATAATGCATTAGTTTCTGATTGGGAACAATGTTGCTACTATTTTCAAATTAACTTGAGCATTCAACGTCTATTAAATTAAAAATTTGTTTCTTAAGAATAAAACCAATGCTCTGATAGTTTGTAAGCAGGGAAAAAGTCAAGAATAAGCGAGTAAAAGCTTTTCCTATCAGTCTACATACTGACCAAATTAATGACTGTCATCCGAATCCCCTGTATGAACCTCCTTAAACCTCTTAGAAAGCAGCCCAGCTCTCGTTCATTGCATCCAGTAAGCATTTCCTTCGATTATTTCCCGCCGGACTTGCTAGGAGAGCCACGACTCAGTCGAAGAGACAATCGGCTTGCTCAGCGGCTTTAACGCGCGGCGGCACTCGCTCCGCTGCTCTGAAAGCCTTTTCCACGCCGAAAATACCTCGTGTGCCGCGTGCTCCACTTACGACTGGCTGGCTGCTCGCAGAGGTAAGCGGATAGACGGCTGCTAGACGCACGTATACACACTCACACACGTGTACAATGTTTCGCGAAACTGCTTTTGACGAATGCACAAAATCGGGAGCGCGCGAAGTTATCGGACATTTGAGCGACGCTCGCTTTCAGACGAACCTCGCGCAGACGGATAGGGCAGACGCCCTGCGTGACGTATCGACGTTGCTCATTGTTTTAATGCCAATGCAGTTGCACTGCTCGAGCAGTTACGCTGCATGGGAGCTTTCTGTCTGTGTGTATATGTGTGTACGTGGAAGAAAGGGGCTGTGAGGGTTCACAAGCTAGGTTGAAATTCGGAATAGATCAGAATACTGCAATTTCGGGGGAGATTGCGGAAAGATTTTATGACGTGTTCTAAATTTCATATTGCGGGCCCGGTTTTTGGAAAAAGCCAAGCGCAGTTGAAATTGCATTTCTAAAGAAGGTCAGAGAGGATAGAATTCTCTAGCGGCTTTTATAATCTTATTTCAATTATATTCCGGAAGGAAACAGTTTGTTGGGAGAGTATATGAAATCTTTGGGCTGTATTAAAAGCTTACGTAAACGCATCGGGGAAAAAGAGGATCTTCGTGGATTACAAAGCGTTCCAAGATGTTTCGCGATTTTATTCTAAATTCGTTCGTGCATCGATTTCTCGTTTTGACAGCCGCGGGAGCACACGAAAATCTGTATTGAATCTCGGAACGCTCGCCGCATCCGAATGCAAATCTCCCTATTTTTATAACCAACGCGTGCGCGTTATTGCGACCTGGTGTTTTTTTTATTTTCCTAAGCAAAATATTGCTGCTATCAAAGTCGCGGGCTGCTGCTGCTGCTGCAGCTGCAAATTTTTTCTGCATTTTAGTTTTTATACTCGCAAATTTCCGCGTCGCTCAAGGTATATACTGTATCGCGACACGCGCGGCTCTCGTATTTAGTTAACGTCGCTGCTGCGCCACGCTGACCCATTTTGGGGCGGAAATCTATTTGAGCATGCAACTTTTTTGCCCTCACTCTTTTTTCTACTGTGTATATCCAGAGAGAGGGAACCGAAATTTCGCTTATTCCTTTTATTGGCTCTGGCCGGCCGGCTTTTTCTATTTGCGGACTTTGTAAAATCGGAGCGAGGATCGGTGTGGATAAAGTTTTTTACGAGAGGATTCGGGTACTAGTGATGACTATTTTTGTGTATGAATTTGTTTAGCATTTGGTAAATATAGGCTAAATTCCTTTTATTGTATAAACGATACTTTCTTTTTGTACACTATTTAATTTTGGAAAATAATTTAGTTATCAACTTATTGTTTTCGACTATTTTGTAAAATTTAAAATTTAATGTATAATACTGTCCCCATAAATGTTGGTAACAACGAGATTTTAACATTCCCTATGGTCATAATATGTTTATTACAACTTTTTATGCGTATATCAAATATACTCATTTCGTTTCACCTAATTCAAACTTTACAAATATCACAAAGCCATGCTTATATGAGGGCAAGTAAAACATGAAATAAAAATAGCCCCATTAAACAAATTTGTTTCGTAATATAATGTGCAGCATAAAAAAATACTTAGAGCTCACAATACACTATTTTAGAAGGTTCATAAAATCGAAAAACAAAAACGATACCCTTTACAAAGAGCACTTCTGCAAGCCATGAAGTCAGAAGTACGTCTGTACAGGCCATCAAAGCCCCCTCCCTGAGCTTCTATAAAAGTCAATCATTCGAAAAGTCTCGAGTCCACATATACATACGGGCTCGAAGCGGTAAGCGTCTCCAACTCGGAACACACGAGTCAATTCGTCCGCGGCCTAGAGGCGCGAGTTTCGTGCACGTCCAGCTGGCCGGGACGGAAATTCGCGCCGCGTGTCAAACAAGGCCGCCGTCGGAACGCCAAGATAGCACGAAAGGCAACTGCAGAACTTGGCGCGACCGGAACGCGGAGTTAGTTTCCGCGAGTGGAAATTGGAAGGCTCGCTCGCTTTGGGAATTGGCAGAGGGATAGGCTGCGGGAACTATAGTGCCTGATAGAGCGCGAGCGGAAAAGTTTAAAAGGATGATGAAGGGGGAGCTTTTTTGGGGGCGTGAGAGAGCTTTTATTTGAGGGGAAAGTGTAGTGTTTTTTAGGCTTCGAGGGGTGGACGGATTGGGTAGGATGTTAGAGGGAGGATTTATAGCTAGGATACGAGAATTGCTGGATCTGGAGCTTTTAATGATTTATGAAATAATAAGGAAGAAATGTTCAAGTGATTTTATTAATAGTGTAGAAAATTTGATAGTGCTCTTATAAGGTAAAATTTTCAAGTAAAATTATTAATTATTATTTAAAATAAACTATGCTATTATTAAACTATTTCCAATTAACTATCGAAGTTTGTGAGTTTTTATAGGTTTTTAGTTTCTACAAGATTAGTATTCTAATGTTTATTATTACGAAATATTCTTTTATATCGTCACTTTTTACGAAGAAAAACACGATTCATATATCTTATAAAGAAAATGACGACTCAGGGTCGAGTCGGAAAAGTTTACAGTTTATAAGTCGAAGTGAACGAAGCACGTGCCACTTTAAGAAAAAAAAGATGACGTAAATTTATTTGATATTTGGTATGGAATATCTTGGCTTCTGCAAGATCTGGAGGATTGATTTTCTTTTTTTTTTGTAATTATCTTTTATTTCAATTATATAAGAGTTTCTTATGTTTATAATAGTATATAAATAGTAAATAAGTATAATAGTAGTTTTTGTTTCGATATAGTCATCTTTTATATGATTCTAATAAAGGTTTAAAACTTTTGGTGAACATAGCTTTTTGAAACATACACGTTTTATATGGGTTTTTTTGCAAATATCCTTTTTTCAGCAGATTTTAACCGTGATGCATATCTTTGTAAGAAGCGACAAAAGAGACCCATAATTATTAATAAATATTTAATAAAATTATTAATACATTTAATGAATACTATATAAACATCACAATACTTTTATTAATTTATTTAGTTTTATTTCTTGAACAAAATAAACTCTTTATTTTATTAAAAATCGCTTGGATTTTGATTAATTAAATATATGCTTTATTGAACATTATGAAAACCATTAATAATATATTTTATAATTTTACAATTTTTTAAATTTATTAGTAACAATTAAGAGAACAAATTATCCTAAAAACGCATTTCTCGGATGATGCATTCATTTATAACCGTTTCGCTTAATTAAACGACAACTGGGAATGAGTTCGTTTAAAATCGAGTGATTTGAGAAGAGCGAGAGAAAAAATCGCAAGTATTTAACGAATTCGAATTCAACTAATTGGGTTTGAGGCTTGCAGGATTTTCTGGGTAAAGCGTTCCTTCCCTCTCCCACTTGAGTCGTCTCAAATGGAAGCAACCTTTCGCAACATCGAATTAATGAGTCGTTAATGACCGATTTCCTCACTCGTTGGCTTTGGTTTAAATTTAACCTCCTGCCCCGGGGGTCGAGCGAGAGAGAGCGTGTGTATAATTGATCGTGAGCCTGCGTGCAACTTCGAAGGCTGGTCAAAATAATTTGACTTGGTTAAAGGTGTGGGGGGCTCGTTCGAATTGTTTATCTTTTTGCTGTTTGTGAACTTGTCATTCATTTTTTCTACTAAAAACGATGACATTTTAATTTTCCAATTCCAATTCTTCTTACTTACTATATATATATCTTTATTGTAGAACTGATTGCTTAAGAATATAATTAGAAAATGAATTAATGCCAAGATTTGTAATATGTGAAATGAATAGCTATTACACGCTTGAGACAGTTAAAATGTTAACTATTATTTTATAATATATGAAAAGTATGCAAACGTAAAGTAAACGTAAAATAATTTCTGTATTATTAAATCTTTTTTAAATTCTTTATCATTTTACGAAATTTTTGCACGAGGATTAGTAAAACTCATATTAAAGTAAAACAGATTCAATTTTATGGCATATGGTAACTAAATGGAAGATAAAATATAACACCTGGGAGGCGCAAAAAATTTATGGAAAATTAAAATTAAAAATTTTTTTTTTAATTATATTTTATTTTAACATGCCCGCGTTCTACTTGAATATGGAAAGTGTTTCATAAAATATAAATTAAAATTAATATTTATGATTTCTCATCATTTTATAAAAGCTAATCTCTTGCAGAATTTTGCATAGCTGTTAATAAAATTAAAATTTAATTATTATTATTATTAATTTTTTTTTTTTTTTTCATTTAAATTTGCTCCTAACACTAGCTCTCGTTAAACTTATTGTTTTTTCGGCACATAACTCGCCTTTAAATTAGAAGAATAAAAACAAATTTACGGATCAAAGGTACTAGCTTTGAAGAATACGAAAAAGCTAGAAAAACTCGTGACATTTAGAAGCAAAGTTACATGCAGCCTTCCCAATGCAGGTTGCACGTTCCGCAGACAGTCGCGAGTTCCGGGCTCTTTCGCTTACGCCTGCGCACCACTTTCGCGATCATATTTGTAAGGCAAATAAGCCAGGGCGTCGCAGCTTTCGGCTCTCTTCCCTCTCCCGAAAACTTATATTATTCAAGATCCGGCGCCTGCTGCAGCAGCCCTGCAAGCAAGTTAGTCCTCGCGAAAGTTACCCCCTCGAGGCGCGCTCGCGCGCGAACTTTTCCACATACGTTCGCCTCTCGCGTTAGGACTAAAGCCGCCTCGTTTTTTGACGTCACGCTGACATTTTGCCTACCTCTGGCAGCTCCTCCTTCTTCCTGCATTTTTACTCTTTTGTTCTTACTACAATGTAATGCACTCTGCGCATTGCTTTATGCACAACGACACCTTTGCGCCTTTTTATTGTTGTCGGAATGTAAAATGAAAGTAGCGAGCGTTGGCGCTTTTTAAATTATTGCTGAATAGAGAGCAAGAGGTGCTTCAACTGCTGGAATAAAAGTTTCGTGGCTGATATCAGCAGAATTCGCAGTTTTCATTAATGGGGGATGTTTGAAAATTTGTTTTATGATCTAATTTGGTCTTTGATTTTAATTTAGTCTTTGAGATGGTTTAGTGAAATTTTTAATGCAATTTTAGATGGAACTTCTAAAGATCTTAAAGAATATCCTTTTTATACTGGAAAGTTTGTTATCACAATTTGCCGTCTTCCGTTTTGTAATTAAAGCATACTTGAATAGTTCTATAGATTCTCAAAAAAACCGAATTTTGTGTACTCTAACTGCAGAAAATTTTGTAATGAAAATTAGATAGATATTTTATGTATAAAACCTAAAATAAATTTTATTGATAAAAAAATTAATTGAATATTCTTTTTCTTTTGACGTTATTGTACAAAAATATTTTTTCTAGCGCTGACCTGAAATCAACCTAACAATTTACTATTACAGCATGTTCCTTTACTTTATTATTAATGCCATGCTTAGCCTCTATTTTGTGTACTAAAAAATAAAGCAGTTCGAGGTCTTTTCAATATTTGAATAAGTTTGTGTTTAAAAAACTATTAATTTTGGAAACAATTTTATGCAAATATACTATTTTAAAAGTCAACTGTTTGTTTGAAAATTCTAATCTTTCGAACGATAAAATAAAATAACGAGCTAATAATTGCTACTTTGTTAGAACGTTAATGACTTGACAAAGAAAAAACGATGAGCTGATATAAAGTACATTAGTAAATCGATACGCACATGAGTAGACAATGCGGGAAAAAACAATAATTAGTGTTTTCCTACACCTATAATGTATAATGCAGCTGTTATACTTCTTTGATTTATAAAGGATGGTATTAGTTATTCAGAAATAACCTATTTTTATATAAAAAGCTATTTTTTAACCACTACTTTAAAATGACCAAATTAAAGAAAAGCAATTTATAACTAACACGTTTTTTTAATAGTTTTGAAACATTCTTTACATATATAACCTTCAGAATTAATTCACAAGTTATTTTTGGCATCGACGTATTCCTCCTCCAGCTAATGTATCTCTTAACTTTTAAAAATCGTTTTAGTTTTGTATCACAAAAAAAATCAATGTTGAGAGTAACACAAACAAATTCCTCACATCTAAACATAAAACAACAGAAATAAAAAAGAGCTCACAATAAAAGCCAATAACCGGGCAGGCCGATCACTCATCCGCAACATCACTCGAACCTAATTTCCTCGACATCCCAGCCGACCATAAATATTAATCCCCTTGCTGTAGCCCATCGCGCGACGCCGCAATCAAAAAGCCAGCGTCAGAAGTCACAGCGCGCTCTTGAATAATCGATAAAACCGTGTTCTCAAGCATCAAAGAGAGGCGCTCGTCCTCGACTCTAGGATGACATCACACGTACTCGTACAAAACGCTTAACGCGCACTCTCGAAAGACCATATCCACTTTTATCGTGCTCGCATACCTGCGGCAGGTATAACCACACGCCGCTGCGAGGCGCGCTTGCGTAACACGCTGCAAGTATTTTGGCAGCGGCGCCTCGCTTTCGAAATCGCAAGAGAGAGAGAAACATCGAGCGCGAGAGTGCTTTGAGAGGATGCGTCCCGTGTGCCCTGGAAAATCAACTGCTGGAATTAACGGCTCGGCCGCTTTCGTTTGAGGTAGATTTTTCGAGATTTTCGAGGAGACGGATGAGTTGGACGAGTTTCTTGAGGATTGATTAATTTAGAGAGTCGAGCTTTTGAGCAGGAAGTGCTGCTTATAAATCGTATTATGTCAAAATTGGGTCAAGAATACTCTATTGTTAAAGAGGCGATGATGTTTATTTGGATATTTATGCTGTACTTTATGAAGCTATTTATTTGTTATTTATAATTAAGGTTAATTTATCGTTGTTAAAAATATGACTAATAAATTATTCTTGTTTTTTGTTGCAGGTACGTACACGGAATTATTCATTGGCTCTTTACATTCTCATACGTGAGTGCATCGTCGATATTCGTTATATATAGATACTAAAGCTAACACCGCTGCGTATTGTAAAGCAAAATGCATACAAATGGTAGAAATTTCGGGATGCTAATAACTATTTGCCATATTGTAATAATATTTGTAAAGTGAACAAGTGATTTCCCGAATTTCAGCGATTCAATTCATACTTTAATACCGCAAATGCTAAAGTTGCCTTTATAATTCACATCAATGGCACTCTTCATAATGCAGCTTCAATTAGAAGCTCGTCAAAAAGTTAAATAATCGAGCTGCGAGTTAGCGCGCTCATTAATATCTTTCTTAAAAACGAAGAGATAACAACTCTTGAGACTTGAGACTTTCAGGACTAGGCGCGCTCCCTACTTTTCCTTTGCAAGGACGCGCTGGAACATTCAGACTTGAGAGCCTGCAGTACTGGCAGCTCGACGTGTTTTTAGCGGTCTTCCTCTCCCCGAGTGCGCTTCGGACTAAAGGAGTTATGCTTCGCGACTTGCTTGAACTTTCGACGTTGCGTAATTAAAGTTACTCTCGTGGAATAATTTGAAAAAATTGCTTCATTAAGGGAGCAACATTTTCTTTAAACATTGTTTGAACAGCACATTGGTACAGGCCAATACAAGCCCTGGAAATGTAAATTTCATCGAGGCTCGCAGTACCCGCAGCGCAATTCCCCAGTAAACTCTCAGCGCGACAAATTTAAAGTCCCGGCTCGTGCCATTACAGAGGGCTGTTATTTCGCCGTAGCCCTCCGGCAGAGGGCGGCTTTGAAAACCGCGAGTTTTACTCGCAGCCGTATACGAGCGCGTCGTTAAACCGGCGCGCGCGCACGCCTCCCTCTTCGCGATAAAACCCAAGCAGCGGCTTTTTTCCAGCCCTTGGCAGGATCGGCCCCTGGCCGTGTGACACGTTTTAAATATTGACACTTGCCGGGCTTTTATAGGGTCGCGCGATAGCCGCTTTTTTGCGTATAAAGAAGGAAAGATCGCCGCCCGCGCGCTCTTGTTTATCTTGGCTCGAGGATTCGAAAGGGCGCGCGCTACTCTGCGAATTTTAGATTGAGAATGAGATGCTTGCGTTCGTTGGCGGAGGAGTTAGGCTGGAGCGAGATAAAGCCTCGGCGCGTTCCAAACTTCAGAGCTGGGAGAAACATAAATTCGGAGGAAAAAGTTTATACCCCTTTGTCAGGCTGGAAAGTCGGGGGAAAAAATAGGATAGGAGTATGACGCGCTTACGCCGAGAGGAGTAAGTCTCTCGTGGTAATGCATTTTCCGGTGAACATGGAAACGATGTTTATGCTTGGTTTCGCAGTAAAATTTTACAGCGCAATTATCTACCCTCCCGGGCTTTAATGAAGTCCGCGGATAAAAGTAAATCTATACTGCAAATTTCCGCGCCTTTATTATTTCAACAAACATATTTTAATCGAAAATTTGATTCGCTTTTTCGTTTATTCACTTTACCAAACATTCAGCTACCTACGCCCGCTAATGGGAGCTCCGCAGAGAGCAATTACACGCGAGCGAATTCGAAAACACGGCAACGTTAAAATACTTTAATCTGGTTAACAATTCGCAGCAACAAACTCGGGCGCGCCATCATTTTTGGCCCTCGGCTCGCGCTAGTAGCGCGTGCGGCTGTAAATTTCCAGCAGTAAACGCGGCGAATTCGCGAAACATAAGGACCGCCGGTGGGGGCGGCCATTGTTACCGAACAATCGATGCAAATCGTATCAATCGACATAAACGAAACAATGTTAGCCCTCCGCGGCATTGTGCGCGCTTTTTCGCGCCACTAGTGCCTATGCACACGGCAAACTCGCTCGCAACATCTCGAACAATTTAACCGCTGCGAGCTCCGATAAATTCTCTCCCGGGCTTGGCATTCTTTCTTGAAAAGCGCAGAGAGCCAAAAGGAAGAATAGCTCGCGCGTCAAAATGTTTAAACCAATGTGTACGTGTGTGTGTATGTATATATACATATAGGTGCGCTAGCGCGTTGATCGTAAAGGGAAAGAGCGCGAAATTCCGCACGTGGGGCACGTGCCCAGCTCCCGTGAAAGTGGAAATTACGAAAAACACGTAGTCGCAGGTGCTCGGGCTGGATGTGCGGCTGCGAGGAATCGACCGGCCGCGGCCCCCAGCTGACGTATTCTCCGCAGCCTTACGAGGGGCTGGCGACGACTGTCCCTCTGGGCTTGAGACTCGATTTGGGACTTGAAGCGGTCGAGTTGAACCGCTGCTGCTGCTACTGCTGCTGCTCTCTCGGCGCCTGCGATAGCTAGTCTAGCTTACAGCTGTGGAAGCGCTTCGTTCGTTTCAGGGCTGGCTTCTCTACGGCTTCGTTTGGGAGGGCTGATGCGAAGTTTCTGCGGCTAATCGTTTTTCTCTGTTTTACGAAGGATGTAGGAGAATTCATTTATTGAAACTCAGTTTTTTCGAATTTTTGGTTTCATTTTTGTTTGAAGGGTGTCTTTGTTTGCGTTTTGTTGTTTATTGATTGACTGCGAATGTGACTTTTCTTTGGTGAATTCAATCTTCGTCTAGAATACTAAAACGAAAAACTATTTTCTCGGATAGCATTAATTTTAGTAATAATCAACCAAAGGAGGTTAATGGATAGATTGAATTTCTAAAATTGTTTTATATGCAAGCGATCAAAGATAAAAGCAATTATATTGTAAAAGCTTTATTGCTGTAAATCATACATTACTTATAGCTTCACTTTGCGATATTAATTTTAAAACACGATAAAAACCAAAATATATCGTATATTTAAAAGAAAAATGTTATTAATACAGGCTAAAATAATCTCATTGACCAAATGTGTTCTGACACTGTTGTATGTAGATTAACTTTATTCCTTGGAACGTATATGTGTTTTCTGGTTTATTCTTGTAAAGCAATTTTGCTTATGACTTGAATAATAAACCATAATTTATGCATTGCATTACAAGATCAATATTTTGTCTGACACAAAATTACAACCAGCCCCTGATTGGAAAAAGCAAATTTCCCATCACTAAACTAATAACTGATAAGTAAGTCTTTGTTTGGAAACTTATCTGTAGATAATGTCGTCTTGTTATTTCATGGTAATACAGAAAGAATAAGCAAAATTTGCATATAAATGATTCGTTCTTAAAATTACAGATAAGTTCAGATTCGATAGTGTATCCATGTTATATCTGATCTGATTGTCTCCTTGTTTACTCTCTCACTATCCGAAACCTAATCCTGGGAATTTAAATTCAAATACATTCGATTTAACGCACTTGTATCAATATTTGTTAGGCTTTTGCATTCGAATTATAACGTCATTCTCTCGTTCAAATATGCAAATGCTCGCAATACATTCTTCAAATCCGTCACGTACTGTCAATGCCAAATTTATTCTCTTTTCCTACTTTACTTAGCACTTATCGCGCGCCTGCATCTTTTGAATATCGACGAGTCCTGCGCAGTTTCGTCTGCTACTTATGCAAAAACACAGTGATTCTTTAATTCAGCAAAAATATCCAAAGGAGTCATTCGGTCGATTTAACACAGTCTTTGACGTCCCTTAATTTTCTCCTCTGATTTCTTTTCCAGCACTCTGCCGTCATTATCTTCATATGTACATCTCTACATTTTTTCCCATTATCCGTGCGCCCTTCTTCTTTCTCTCTATGTACTTTCCCTTGCCTCTCTCCCTCTCTTTCTCCTACTTCCATTTACTACAGAGCGCTGGTGGTGGTAAGATTTCCTCGGGGAGGGGCGACAGTTGGCAATGGAGCGAAGGAAGGAAGGGCTGGAAGGGAAGCTTCCTAGGAGCTTTAAAAGATATTATCAGATAGATGCGACTTTTATGGCTACTGCATTTTTTTTTGTTTTTTGCTTTTATACTTTTTTTTCTTCAGGTAGATAAGTTTATTTCTCGTTAGGAAGATTAAAGTAAATTACGCGGTGGGTAAGGCGCTCATGGATACTTTAAACAAGGGCTCGTTAAAACTGGGTTTGGTTATTTTGCGATTATAGATTGAGCTGTGTACGTAGTTTGAGCACTTTAATAAAAATATATTACCGCCGCGGCTACCGAGAGCCTTACTTTTTGGCTGCGAGCTGCAGTGCCAAAGATAAGATCCTGAGCAAGTGCGCAACAGTTTACTTCAAGTGAATTAGCTTTTGTATAATTTCGCTATTCTGTATCTAGCCTTGAGCGAGAATGTTTCAATTTGTAAAACCGAAACGCTGGTTTTCGAAACAATTGAGCAATTGTAATCGCGGCAATAAATTCAAGTCTTTTACGTTTTCAGTATTTTTTAGAATAAAATACTACTAAATTGATTGTAAATCTACCAATAACCAGTTTTATTAATATTACGTAAAAAAACAATAAAACCACACAGTTTTTTTTCTCTCTATCAGTAATTTAAAACCAATACAGTTTCCTATTAAACAAAAGAATTTTGCCAATCCAAACCATTAAACACACGAATTCGCTGAATTCTATTTACATTCCACTTTTTTCTCTACAAGGGGATCAAATTTCACGTAACATCATTAATTTCTTTCTATCCCCATGAACATGTGAAAGTTTTACCGAAACATTTAACAGCAGATGGAAGAATAAACGGCACATAAGGAATCCAATTACATTTATCAAACCCTCATTATCATAAACGCGCGCTCTGCAGCCACTGTTGGGGCGAGGGAAAGCGAAAAGCATACGTTCACATATTCATTACGCCAGCTATTTATTAACATGTATTTCACATGAATCGAGGCCGGGCAATAAAGTACGCAAGCTCTCCTGCTTGCACGAGTTTATGAATTTTTCATCGTTCCTAAAAAGGCCGCAGACGCCACTGTAAGCCACCACGAGACTCTATGACCCAAATCTTCGACGAAAGGGCTCGAACTATTTTTGCAGGCATTTTAACGCGAATTGCGTTACATGGACAATGTCAGTTGAATAAGCAATCTGGGATGAAATGAGTAAGTGGCTACGTAGTTATTTTAGACGTTATGGGTGGATATTATTATCATTATTGAATAATTATGAAATATGCAGTATGTAATGTTTAATTAATCATGCTTGGTGGTTTGAATGATTAATGAACGTTCAGAAGATCATCGCGATTCACAATCAGAATAGTTTTGAATTGTAACTAACATCGCATTGTTTTCTGATGTATTTTAATTATTTGCTTTTAATAAATCGAAAACAACAAGTGACACAAAGATTTAAATCAACACCGATAGTGAAGTTAAACGGATAAGCTGAATAGTATATAATAAAGCAATCAAACTATCGGAAGTATAATAATCATTCTGCAGTATCAGACTTGTCAAATACGTATGTGTGCGCTTGTCCGGGCTCGTGAAACTTTTTCAATTTAGCCGCGCTTGATCGGATAACAATTGCTACTCGATCTTCGTCCAGCTTAGTGTACAAATTAAGTTCGCGCCGCATAAGTGGTATTAGAACGTCGTCTGTGACGAGGACTACGACGACGAAAGGAAAAGAAAGTAAGAAACGGAGAAGAAAGAATTAAAGAGAGCGAGAGTACTGATTTTATGCTCACTGTTTAACTGGAGAAGTAAATTTCGAATGAATAGGGAAAGAGCGCGCACGTCTTCTTTTACCGATCGAGAAAGATAGCCTCAAAGAGAAGAAAAACTCTTTTTCTCTCTCTCTCTCTCTCTCTCTCTCTCTCTCTCTCTCTCTCTCTCTCTCTCTCTCTCTCTCTCTCTCTCTCTCTCTCTCTTGCTCTCCTTCTTAGTATTCTTTTGCGCGCAAACTTGGAAATCCCATTTCTTGAATGCTTGGTTCTTATGCCGGAAAATTTCGCTTGTCGGAGGAAGAAGTTCGCACGCAGTGGGTTAAAAAGACCCTACAGCTACGGCAGTTGAAAAACTATTTTTTTATCGGTGGGTTTTTCAGCTAGATTTTTTTATTGTAAAGTTTTGAATAATTTTGGTTTAAAGCGCTTAGTGGGGATTATTGTTGTGATTTTATTATTTCGAAGCTCGGCGACAGAGTTTCAAGGGGTGAGTTTCCAAAACAAGATATATCCATTAGGATGTACAGATAATAACACAATTATGGCACTTATGGTGAAATGGATGGATCTTGTTTTAGATGTAATCCTTTCATTTGTAGTATACGCGTACACTTCATTCGAACAACAGAATTATTCTGGCCCAAAATAGAAACATCGTAATTTGCTCTAGATTCTACCGTTGATTTCCAAAGTCCCAAGAGGCTAGAGGAGTTCAATAGCTTTAGACCAAAATACTTTTGATTATAGGAATTTTTTTAGCAATTTCGTTCTAATAATTATTATTTGGCTTATGGAACATAGCCTGTAATAGAAGATAAATACAATCTTTGAAGGCTGAAGTCGGGAACTCAATTTTCCTGCCAGTCTTTTGTACTTCGCATTACACATTATTTTGATTATTTTTTTAGCATGATCAAAAGCAGAAAGGTACTCAACACGTTTCCCTCCCATTACAAAAGAAACTATTTTTGCAAGTCGAAGTTTATTATCGAGGAAAATTTCACTTGGATCAAGTTTAAATTCCTTTGAAGTTTTTAAAATTAGGTAATCCATCATTTTTAGATACAACCTGGAAAATCCGCTGAGTATAACGTTAATAATGAAATCCTTATAAGCTTCTCATGCGTAAAATAACTAATTACATTGCAATCAATTCTCAAATTTTCATTGAAATAAATCATCTACACATCTAATTAAATATCATAAACCAAAAAAAGTCACGCACGACCTTAATCGATTCGTCCGATTGAATAATTCGCGTAGCCTCAGTGTCAACGCTATTTTACGACTAAACGTGAAAAAAAAGAAGGGAAGTGAGAAAGAAGGCACAAGCGAAAGCACGTGGCAGCTAGTCGTCGGCACGTCGATCCCGGACTGTGTCCGTGCGCGCGCGCGAGAGAGCAGACACACATTTCCCCGATAAAAATATCGCCTCGACGTCCCATAGCCCCGGCGTTTGGCAGTCAGCCACGACTTCAGCGTCCACACATCCGAACTTATTAAGAAGGTTTATTCGACCGACGTCACACGTGCGCCGGCGGATATTCGCCTGCGTGTTTCTGTATCAGCGGCAGAAGAGATGGTAGCGAAGTAAATATTTCAATCAATGCTGGCTGGAGTGTATGCGGTATTTTTAAGGTCTAGGTCACCTGTTCGGGCGAATTTTATTTCAATTCGGGCAGAGAGGGTTTGTGTCACGAGAATTGGAAAATTTTAATTTCCTTTGGTATTGCGGCTCTGGCTGGTATCTCGACATGTGTCCACTTTTGGGGACTTAAATTATCTTGATGATTAGATATATTTTCAACTTTTTTTTAATTTAAGTTGAATATTTTATTTATACAATTTAATAAAATTATTTTAAGAAAACACATTTTTATTTATTGTTATAAAGGTTGACTTTTTAAGAATGATTAAATTGTCGAGGACAACTGTCCCTTTCATCGCTTTATTTTATTACGCCGTATGTTAAAGTCTTTAAAACATCTAAGGAGGTAAAGAAATGACTCTTCATTTTTTAAGAGCACTTTTCTGTCTAAACGAAAATTCTTAAAAGCCAGAACTCAAGCATCTTATGTAAAAACATTATGCTGCATATTCAATTTTACATACTTCAAACCTTTTGTGATACTTTTAACAAGAATATGAAGCCTCTCGTAAAGAGTTAAAAGATAAATCATTCGTATTTTTTAATAAAATACTCTAAATAATCAATTTTACTCAGAACCGCAAATTTTACATTTTATCTACTTTAGCTCGCATTTCACACCACAAAATCATCCATTCCGCGTTGAAAAACCGATTGAAAAAACACATTCCCTCACAATGCGCGTGAAGCGCGATTTGTTCCTTTATGCAGCATAATAACGTTTAAAGCAGTGCGCAGAACAGAAAAAAGGGCTCAACAGAATAGTTGACAAAACACGCGAGTGCAAGCGTCTAGCGAATCTCAAAGCCCGTCGCATCCCTGCTCACAAAAGCCTTCTCTCTGCGCACTCGCGGCGAACGCAAATGCCTTCATTTACCTTCCTTTGTCGGGAGCGTTCGACTTAAACGTCGATATATACTACTCGGCGCCATTGTTCCAACTTGCGCGCGAGCCTCGAATTCTCGCGACCATTATATCATTTATAAACGGCCGCCGCGGTGGTCCCATGGTTGTACTCGGAGAATTTAACTTTGTTAATTACGCGCTGCGAACTGGAGGGGGTATAGCTTAGGTAGCCCGCACGGCTAATGCCGACGACTACTTAGTTCCTATTAGCGCTGACAAATATGCGGTTGTATGTTCAGAGTCGATGATCTTCAAGAGCGGAGGGTAGCTGCGAGCGTAGGTGCGCGCGTTTAATGAGATTGTAGTTTCTTATCACTTTGAAGAGAACGATAGGTACGCGCAACGGAGGAGAGAGACGAATTCAGGACATGATTTTGGGAGAGAGCTAGACAGGCTAAATTGTGTTGCGCGCCGGCTGCTGTTATATTACTGCTCAGAGAGGAGATGCTTTTAGAAACTCCTAGCTTACGAGACTTGATGCTTTTAATTATGCTGGCTTGGGATGCTGGGATAAATTTTGATTTATTTTTTTCTTTTGCTTTTATTTGCATTGTGAACAAATTAGATGAGAAAATCATGGTTTTGAAAGGTATTGAAATGATCTTCAACTAATAAATTTATGTAAATCTTTATATACCCCAACGGATATGTTTGTTTCATTTAAAAGTCGCAAGTCGATCGCCTTGCATCCATCTCTACAAAGTGATCAATAATTGGCACGATGACCTGTTGTGTCTGACCCAACTCGATCACTAAAGCTTCAATTCCCACAAGCGTATCAGTATCCTGCAAGGGAAGTTGGACTTTCATGAGCCGCTTCTGGTTAATACATCAGATTTCGTATAGTTTTACGTAAGATATGTGTATTGATGAACACTCATCAAATAATTTAATGAGACTGTATTAAACTTAAAATAGAATTGAATCAATAATTATAATTTACAATATTTAATAAAATGCATTATTTTCTGTTTGCGTAATAAGACTGTCAGTCAAAGTAAAAATGTATACCCAAAATGTTTTAATTACCTACCCAATAAATTCGTATGTTTAATGCACAACAATTCCACTGAATATCATGTTCTGAAATCGTAATAATGAATTATTGAAAAAAGTGAATATTTTAAATAGAATTTAAGTATTTCCAATTTTAAATTTATTTAATGAAAAATAACCTTGGTTTGTTCTTCTTACGAAGAATTCAAGTTCGTACAAAAATTGATATAATTCAAGCCTAAATTTCTTTCTGAGACAGGTGTGAAAGCACAGTTTGGCTCGTTTTCAATAAACGTAAAGTTTAAAAAAAAATAAAAAAGAAAAAGAATTTTGAATATCAGTTGCGCTTTTGAACGAATATTTTTAGTTCTGTAAATTATCACAATCAAATACAAAAATCTTTTTACAGTTTTATTCAAATGGTTCAAACAAAATATATTAAAATATTTTAAAAAGTGATATTCATACAGCACAAGAATTTATTTTTTATCTTACTGTACTTAACATATATAATGAATTTGTTTTTAAACAAATACGATGCAAGGAAAAAGCAGTTATCCTTACTACAAATAAACCTTTGGGAAATATATATACCCATAAATGATACTTGAAACAAGTCAAATTGTATAAAAGTTCATGTGCGTTTTAATTTTTAATCATTTGATTCTCTCACGTTTTTTTCACTCACGATCATATATTTTTAGTAAAAAATGCTAAGATCAGCTGCTTCTTACGATTCATTGAACCTTTGCGGTATGACGCACGCGTTTTCACGTATTTTTTAAAATGCAGACAATTTCATAATAAACTAAAAGTTTTGACTACCGTAACATTAACCTACAAAAAATCTGTGGCACTATGCCAGCAATTTTTCCACACCCGCCTGTAATAAAGAAGTTTATATAACAAATACAATAAATACTTTTCAA
Source organism: Eupelmus azureus (assembly GCA_030522685.1). NCBI lineage: Eukaryota > Metazoa > Arthropoda > Insecta > Hymenoptera > Eupelmidae > Eupelmus > Eupelmus azureus. Next base: position 13,685 of record JAPYZA010002221.1, on the reverse strand, counting down.
AAACGAGACAGTAGTTGAAGAAATTCTCTTTTTTATTACATCATCCTTTGCGATCTACATCTGCCGAAAACCTGTTGAAGCTTCTTAGTTTAATTTCGCCTGGGCAAGTAGGGCGCCGAGGAGATGATTTTAATGAGTGAAAAGTCACTCGAGACAAGCACTCTAGTGGAGATCACCTAAGTACACGTACTGCGTATGATACTTTTCCTGGCAAAGTTCATAAGATGAAATTTTACGGGCGCGTAAGCGTAAGTAGAAAAACATATTACTCTCGCGTATTGAAATTATTTTGAGTCAAAAAAATGTACTTTTAGTTTTCAGAAAAGCATGCATACTGGGCAGGAATGCGAATAATGTGTGCTTTGCAGAAATAAATTTAACAAGCAAAAGTGAATTCTGAACACTCAATTGAGATAATTATTAAAACGTGTACGCAAAGTTTGTTTTAAGGTCCTATTTTGAGTACGCAAAATAACTTAGTCTAGAGCGCACCAAAAATGCAAACTCAAAGCATGTTTCCGAATATTGTGGAGAATAAACGACTTTCCCGTGTAAAAGGTTGTATATAAATTATTTATATAATTTTTGTACAAAAATAGAATATTTAATATATGCGTTTCTTTCTGGTCAATAGGTTATAACATTTAAAATATATTAATACAAAACAATTGCATAGCATCTACTTCTTTATTTTGTATCCATATGTCTGAAATGTTATAATATCCTAAGGAACCACGCTAGCTCTATGGATTACAGTTCGGCCTTCCGTGCGGACGGTTGGGGATCATTTCCCTAGCGGGTACCTTTGACTTTTTTTCAAAAAGTTATTGTGATAACTTTAACACCGCGGATCTCATTCTGGTTTGGATCCCTGGTTAATTATAGGGATAGTTCTGGTACATATGTACTTCACCTCTTATGTCCCCGAAGGGATGAGTAAGTGGGGTATAAATGCATTACCAATAAGTTTCTAAAAATTGAAAAGAAATATTAGGTTAGTCAAAGTCAATCAACATACTACATGGTGTATGAGGATGAGTAGCATGCAATCCATAAGTAGTTACGGGATGGGATCGCTCAGACCAGTATCGCCGATACACATTCTATGTATGACGCGTTTTACAATCGTCCTCTGTCACCTGAGATTCTTCAAGAATCGCCTATAGTAACGAAATCATCCTCCCGTCACAATGCAAGTTATACTTGATACTTTGAAATGAACATGCATCTTTAAAAGATACACGAAAGAGATGAGTATCAGGAAGTCTGGGCAACAGAAATTATTAGATATTCTAATAATCATAAATAATTCTGAAATTTTTTAGTTAAGAGTCTGGTAATCATATCATTAACAATAATATTGTGGATTCGTGACCTACAGTTGAAAGTCTTAATTAGAAAAAGAAAAGTAGTTATCAGTTCAATTACGAAGGATTGTAAATATCATGATAAGTACATAATTCAAAATGTATATTTTACGTAATTAATAAACTCTATTACGACCTTTGTACATGAATTTACTGTTGAGTTGAGTCTCACTGCCCTCCACCTGCTTTCCTATGTAGTAACTAAAATTGTTACAGGGTGTTTTTTTACGGTATATATAAATATTGTCTACATAATATTTGGTCATATAGAGATTTTGTGTATAAATTAAGCCACACTTAATTATATAAAGTAGGGCATGTACAATCTACACATGTAACTTTTAAATGAGTGAGATATCGGACTCGTGTTTTTGTCTCGCTTCGCTTGGGCGACAAACTCTCTATTTGCCGAGATTATCTTCCTGGCGCAGTAGTTGCCTAATGTACTATTTTAATTTATCTTTGATGATGTTTAATGGGATTTACTGTTAAGCGAAGAAAGATTAAAAGATGGTAATTAATACTATTTTTACTATTTACGAGTTCTTAAACTTTAGTGAAACCTCATAATAAATTCAAGGGTTATAAGTTTGAATCCTGTTTTATGAAAACAATCATGGAAAAGTTTCGATAAGTCGGACATAAAGTTGTGCGTTTTATCGCATTAGATGTTTTATCTCTGACGTTCTACGGTTACGTTAAACTCTTTTGATTATAAAAGTATTAAATCCATCAATAGTAACTTTCTAGGCTATAGGATTTTATACCATTGCCGGATATAGAATGCACTCTTACTCTTGAGGTATTAAGGTAAAGGATTTATATGTACACCTTGATTTTTTCTAACAATATTAGATATGAAAAATTTGAACATGTATAAAAGAGTAAACGCTCCGAATTTGCAAACCATAAATATTTTTTCCAAACCATCAATACCTAATACGGATCTTCAGCATTCGTATGCGAAATTCTTCTTTCTGTTCTTCAATTACCATCCTTCAGTAATCCCTCTTTTCTTTCTTACTCAGCCGTCGATCATCCAGGGGCGAAAACTGCTCTTCCTGCCTCGAATTTCCAGCTCCCACGCGGTCAATTTGGTGCTCCGCACTGCGCGAGTCTGCGGTCACCGGAATATACATTGACACCAAGGAGATTACGCGCTCTCGCATAGCATGCATGATGAACATGTATACGATGAACCGTCGACGGAAGCGCGTTTATCGCCTGGCTAGAGTTACACGCGCGAGGGGATGAAAGGGAAGGGTAGGTACCGCGAATTACGCGTACACCGGGTAAAGATTATCGTGGCGATGGGGGCCGTGTGTGGGGTGTCGAGGTACACACGCCTTTGCTCTGAATTATACGGTTGGACAGAGCGGTTGCATAGGCTTTTGCACGATTTAGGAGGATATTTGGCCCTTTTGGGGAGGTCCAGATTGATTTATGGAGGTAGCAGTTCCGCGGTTGGCAGTTTGGATGCGGATTATGCTGTGGTCGTTCAAAGGAGGATAGATCTTTAAAAATTACAGGAGGATCTTGTTTTTAGCTATTTGAGTTTTAAAAATAAATTAAAAGCTGTAAATTAAAAGATATATTACGGTTTAAAATATGTATTTTTTTATTTTTAATGAAATATATATGCACCCATGTAGTTGTAGATGTACATTGTTATATATTTGCTATAACTTTGACAATGATTTTAACAGTATAAATTTTAACTTTAATAAAATTTACATATTTTAATAAAGTATATTAAATTTGAATGTTTCTTTTAAGCGAATATAAATATTATTAAAAACATAAATGTACTTTAGGATTAAAGCATGTGAATTGTATTATTGAAAAATTCAGACATGTACTTTTTATTTTAAAATCGTACTCAAATAACCAAAGTTTTGTACTAATTTTTTACTTTTATTAATAAATGTTTAATGAAACAAATTGATTTTACTTGGCTATAAAAATTTGCTAATATTTTATTTTGAACTTCATGAATTCACTGTATCGTGCAACTACAATTTGCGAAACTATTTACGGAACGCTGGCATAATTGTTTCATCTTACGAAACTTTGGAAAGTTCTGGCAAAGTTTTGGAATACGCTCATCATCCTACAGTATTTACAGAGGACTGTCTAAAACGTGTATCATAAACCTATGAGGTGCCCTAAACTTGATTAATTGTTTATGCAAATAAAACTGAGTTTTACAGTAGGTAAGCATTAATTTAGTCATATTCAAAACAGTTATGTTCTTTGTTTAAATTCAACGAAACATTCATTTTACTGCTAGATTATTGTCAGAATTGATTAATTTATTTAATAATGAATAATTAAATTGAATCAAAAAATTTTTACATCTTTAAAAAGAATCCACGCATTTCATTTTTATTAACTTTTTCGAAACATTTCATAACTGTTACCGAGGAACATCAAATACAAGGATTTTCAATAAAATTGAAAAGTATGTTCTTATTAAAAATTTCGTTTTTCTTTTCTGTATTTTATATACTACACTCTACCTTGTACCTTTCTAATTTTATAGACTACTACTATCTAAAAAATTTTAATTATGATGGCTTCATACGTGTATTTGACCTTCAATAAATCAAGTCTATTTTTAGCTTATACCTTTAAAATATTTAACAAAGTGATTTTACATTTTCATTTATTTCAAGATTTAAAAAAAACTTGGCACGATATTATTTACTCTTTTTTTTAGAAAGAGTCAAAAAGATTAAAGCTATAAAAACCACGGTGCTATGATAAATCACAATATAGGATAAAAATGCTCTAATCGCTTTAGCGTTCTTTTTGAAAGTCACACCAACAACTTAATTTGAGAGATTCTTTTTTGAAATTTTTCCAAAATACATAAAAACTAAGTGATCACCTTAAAAGCCTCCGTAAATTAATGTTGAACTTTAGAAATCTCAAATAAAATAAAATAAAATATTTAATTTTCAATCTCTTAGTTAAAATTATATAATCAGATAAAATATTTAACATTAAAAATCAATTCTCTCCTCTCTCTTTACCACATTTTTCGCGTAATCACTCTCAATAACATTCATCAAATATCCTAAACACCAGACAGCAATTTTTTCCTCATGCTCCAAAACTTTTCACTCAGAAGCTACTCAAATCCGTCATCAAAACTAATCCCCATGTGTTCGTATTCGCATCGTGCTAACAAGCGCCGTTGCTGAAAAAGCTCGCATGCTCCCTTAACACCGGCGGTCTCGCATCGATGCCAGCATCGCGCGATGTAAAACAGCGGCGCGTGGGCGAACTCGCGCGCCACTTGCTGCGTCATTCTTTGCGTGCAACTTTTACCCTCTTTCTTTCTTTCCGTTTTGATTATTTCCTAGACTAGGTTTCCCTTTTTTTCGACCGTAGGGGGAGAAAAAATGTGTAAAGCTTTTTGTGCGGCGCGCGGTTGAATGGGCGCACTTGAATGCCGGACCGATAATGCGATTTCTCAGAAGATTTATCAAGGTTTGTTTTATTGTTCTTGGATTGATGGCGAGCTTTTTGTGCACTCATTGGGGGGATTCGTAACTTTGAGTTTCGATGATAAGAGTTTTATCGGTTAGCTCAAAGGATGTATTTCAAAGTAGGCTTTTTGTGCGTATTTATTGGATTGTAATTTATTAACGTTAATCTAAATGTGCGATCTCGAACCAAAGCTATTTTAAATTAAAATTTTATAGACCAAAATTAGTTTTCATATTTTCGGAGGATAGAATCAACGAATTTGATTTGCCAATGCAAATATCATAATTATTTCCCAATCGCTTCTCTCGCGGATTTAATTTCGACTAAATTATTATTATTTGCTCTCTGTCGTCAATCCGACGAACATTTCACCGATAAATCGCTCCATTTATAGCTCTTATAGTGCTAATATAAAATTTAAATGCTTCTATCTTTCATCGGGAAAATATATTTTTTAGCGCATCACTTTGTATTAATTCCCTTTACCCACATCAATATCCCGATTACGCAAAATTAAAAATTCAGCGCCCAATCAAACGCTTCCCGCAAACCCAGACCTTCCCCATCCCTATAATCTCCAAATCGATCTTCCTCCACGTCCGCTCTCTCCTCTGCTCCTAAGCAGAGGACTGACGATACTTTTTCCGCTTTATCGATTTCTTCAGGCTCGTCATTATATATTCTCGAGTGGCGATGTATATATAAAAGCGGCCGCTTGCCTCGTGCGTTGAGCGATAGAGCCGATAAACGCTCTCGACTTTCCGTATGCGCGCCTCTCGAGAGCAGCCTTCCCATCTCTCTCTCTGGCTTAATATCTTGATGACTCTCCATATACTCAGAGGCGCGCGCGAGGGTGCGAGTATTTTTCATTCGAGGCGCGGCTGCGAGTGTATTTGGTATAGCTTTTTCGAGAAGTCAAGTGCGGCTGGGGTTTATATTTGTCCGCTGCTTGATGCGCGCTCGTTTTGGGAATCGATCGCAATGACTGCTTCGGCGAAAATCGAGAGGCCACCGTGGAATCCGCTGAGTAATTGGGTTTTTAGCGTGCTTTATTTTTGCCGGGAGACTCGTGGATGTGAACGAATGCGGTCTTAAGATACTGCCGTGGGGAAAATATAGAGCGCGCTTGACGCTTGAAATACGCCAGTGTTTTAGAGAAATATTGTGGTGAAGTAGTTCAGACTTCGGATTAATGTAAATTGATGTTTCGAGTTGTTTCTGCAATTACGCCGGTAAAGTAGCACTTTCACGTCCCATTAAGCTAGAGTTTCGTGTACGGCATTAGAATATTTTGCTGAATTTGAATTAGAAGAAGTTTAATGCCGCTATTGCGTAAAATTAACTTCATTATATCACATCAAACTAATCGCGTGTGAAATTTTAATACGAAGGTTAACAACACTACCGTATAGTTCATCATATCCGCGTTAATTCTACCAAACGAAACACCCCTAGTCTTTGTGACTCCACCCGACTCGCCGCTCTTGAGCTCCTTTCCGCACTGTCACGTTGACTATCGCTTTTCCTAACAGCCCGAATAAAAAGTGGCAGCCGCAAAGCCCCTCCCTCTACACAGCTGAAAAAGCTCGCTCAAACGAGCGGCTCTTCAGTCCATACACCACTTTTTCATTCGCCCAAGCCGCAAAACGTTGTAATGTTTATCGGCGCGTTCCGCCCCAGCGCGGAGCTAAACTAATTCGCGGGACAATCGAGTATCCATCCCGAGGATTTACGAGCCCAGAGCGTTCGGATATAAAAAACTGCGTTAAATGGCTCGCGAGAAGGGCTGCAAAATAACAAGCTCGAAATTCGGAACCCAAAGCCTTATCGTCGCGGTTTCATGCGTGTGCGGCGGCTTTTTTTTCGTCGCCGCTCTGCTGCTTTACGCGCCCGGGAGCTCATAAATTCTCAAGGCGAAAATCGAATTGCCACGAGTCGTAAGTTATTGGGTTATAAGGAAGGGGCTGGAGAGGGTGAGAAAAAGCTAAGAGTTCATTTGCAGTTGGTTTTGGGGATGTTGAGCGGTTGGAATTGCGTTGATGGATGTAGTATGGATACCATTAGGAAAGATGTCAGTTTCCTTAAATAATTTTTTTTCTATTAAATGTTGTTTAAGAAAAAATTACTTAAAGGTTATAAGAATAAAAGCCTTTTATGGATAACCAATTTAACCTGCGGTTGCAATTCGGGAGTCTAATTAGAGTTCGTAATTTTCAAATAATGAACACAGTTTTCAAAATTAACAAAAGCGGTATAATGGAAAAATCTGAAATAATAAAATTAGACAGAGTTATAATGCTGTCGCAGTGAGAAAAAGTTGGGAAATTTAACGCGGCAAACTGTGTAAGCTACAGTTTCTGAAAATACGATGCACATAAAAAAGGCAATCTCACCAAGAAACAGAAATAACGAGACATAAAAGCCCGCCCGACGGTGGCAGCAGCCTGTCGAAAGCCTGCTTTATTCGAGAAAAAATAATATTTTTTTTAGTAATAAAATGTTATATATTCCGAAATAACGCATACAAAATATAGAAAAATATAAAAAATTGGGTATTTTAAAGATCGGAATCTCCGATTTTCGAGCAATTTTATCGTTTTGCCTTATCAAAAAGAAAACTTTATACGACTTCGATAACCCAGGCTTCATATTGAAATCTTCGAACAAATGTATTTTTAAATGTTAAGTTTATGTAAGTTTTCGATCCTGTTCTTATTTATGTTATTCAATTGTTTCGAAAAAATTCGTACTTTATTTTATAGTTTCATGAAAGGCTTCATATTATAACAAATATCTCTTGTATTAAAACTAAATACAATTCCTTGTTATGAATTGAGCACAGTTAAATTTTTAAACTGTACAGATAATTACGTTAGAAAAACTATATTAAATTAAAAGCAATTATTTCAATCTTAGCTTTAAATTGTGTCTTATGAATATTTTATTTTTTGTTTCAGGTGAGTTTACTTAATCCAATGCATTCGTAATCTTCTTAAGTTCTGTAAGTTCAAATGCAAAGCATTATTTATTCTATTGTTTACCAAACGATAGTTTTCAAAATTTCTTTAAAATTCATGAGCCAAAATCGACGTCTCCTCATTTATTCAAACCTCGCAATTCCAATACTATTAGCAAAATAAAGTATTCCACTCCATCGATCCAGAAATTTCAAACTCCCCGCCCCGGCGTCAGCTCAAGCTCCGTGAATTCGTCAAGTCACCTCCAAGACCAATTATTCCAAGTCACCCTAGCAAGAAATTTCGAGAATTCCCATCAAAACCTCTTAGCGATCCTCCAGGAGAAGATTTCCAAAGTGTCGTCGAGAGCAAAGTTCATCGCCGTAGCGATAACGAGGATATGCACACACGCCCAAACCTCCGACGCAATTAATAAATTTGGCGGCCGGCTTGTATACGCCTTCGGCATTATCGCGCGCTAGCCAGTTCCCCGAGGCTAGTTTGCCAGGCGACGACGAATACTAGCGCAGCTGAGCAAAGTCGCGTTGTTCAGAGGGTTAGTTGGGAGATTGTTTGTGTATTCTCCAAGCGGATGTACTAGCCAAAGTCACTTTCAGGCTAGATGCTAGCCTGGTATTTCAAATATTTCAGCTTTTTCTAATTTCAAAATGCTTTTGTTTTTAAGCTTAGAGAACTTGCTGGACAATTTTTTGTCCAGCACTATTTATTCATGAAATTTTTATTTTGTTAAAAAAATTCATTGCATCGAGAATTTACGAGGATAATTTGATATATTGTTTGCTTGATGAAGCAATTAAAACTTTTATAATTACAGAATTTTTTAAACTACACTTGATTCAATTTATTCTGTTTAAAAAACTCTGTAAACTCTTATTTTGTAAACAGGTGTTTGTAAGAGACCCATTAAAAACTTACTATAAGTTTCTTACAAATACTTATTATATAAAATATTTTTTTTTAATAATTGTTCTTATATTGGTTCAAAAACTAATTTATTTTTTGAAAATTTTGTAAAATCTAAGCGTGGTAAATGCTGATCTTTCAAGGGTTTGACGCTCTGAATCTTGAGAGTAAAAAAATCTAAAAATAGCAGAAGTTATAATAGTTTTTTTAAAACTTAGTCTCTTAGTAATTACCTTGATAAATTAAAGTTATTAAAGTAGACTCAGTTTACCAAAGTAATTAGTACATTAGTTCGTTATTATGATTTCATGTATTCATGAAGTTTTCATTAATAATAATTCAAATTTACCAATTTAATTATAATTATTCTACTTACACAAACCAACACATCTATATGACTCTAAATTTAGATTAAAACAAAATTCAGAGAGTGAAATCCTGATATTCTGTAAAAAAATTGGGATGGACGCTAGACTAAAATTATGCAATTTATAAATATACGCAAAACAATACAGTTTACGCTCTACTTTCCGTTTGAAATTAAACATTAATTAAAGTATTTTCAGCGGTTAACAAAGATGGAACGTGACCCGCAACTGTTACAGAATTACTACAATAAAAGGAAAAAGTAGGCATCCGTCACAATTGTAATACAAAACCCGCGGAGACGAAACGTACAAAATTGTTTGCGCCACCGAGCTGAAATTTTTACAATGAAGACCCTAGCAACCGAAATAATTGCGACGTTCGCTCTTGGATAAAGAATAAAAAGAGAAAACAAAGAAAAGATATCGCTCTTAGGACATAATTTGGCTCGTTCAGCTAAAGTGTGCCTCATGGCTGCGGTGGCCTTCTTTCCGCGGAATGTACAGGGAAAACCGTAAACCGCGCAACGATTCTTTCCTCTCTTTCTTTGCAGTCATCTTCCTCCGAACTAGTCTCCTCGCGAGAAAGGAGGAAGCGCTGGGAGAACCAACGTTCCTTTTTCCTTTTTTTTCTCTTTAGGAGGTCGGATATGGTGTCCTCGCGTTCGGCTTTTTAACCCTCTTTTTTCTGACTCACTTTCACCGATGATGAGACTAGCATGTTACTTATGAAAGATGCAATGTTTTATTCAATAAAGACGTAGATATTATGAAACGGAAAGTATTACTTAATAAATAAAGTAGTTATTCGATTCTTGTACTTTTTTTTAAATTTTCGAATTTTTATCAACTTTTCTTTTTAGATTTTAGAAGAAAAAGGAATTGCAATTTAAAATATAGTAAAACTTTTTTATCAAAAATCAATAGGTTGGCAGACTAGTTTATTTTTCAATCTCACCTAGAATTCCAAAATAAAAGTTTTTTAATTACTTTTTCATTTATGACACCTCTCTGATAGCTGCTGAATCAAAAATACGAAAAAAATACAAAAATGAAATTAATTGATTTTTAGTCTTGCGACAGAAAATAATTTGATTATTTATTTTATTAATGTCAGCGGTGAAGAGGAAATTGTATTTAATGTTTTTTTTATTTTACAAATTTAAATTTTATAAAGTTAAACAAATTTTCTAAATCTAATTGTGAACTACATGGAAGTAATTCACTAACCCTTCAGCTATCATAAAATTTCTTAACTCTAAAAGGTAATTTACTAAGTACCAGGCCTTACCAGGTCAAACCCACGGAACCCTATTCAAAATTAAAGTTATAAACTATTCAAAATACGTATCGCCACCATAAGAAAGCAGAATTTTTCGATAAATTCTGATTTCAAATTATCAAGACCCCGTAAATCTTGAAACTCGCCACCCCCGCGCAGCCAAATCCAATAAATACGGGTTCCCCTTGTTAAAGCCGAGCGCGCACGATCGCGTGGGGGGGGGGGGGTCGTTAAAAAAAAATAGCCCTCCAGTGCGCAAGCCAGTTTTACGGCCATCCGCCCCTCTTACCCCTTTACAGACCTGTAAACGTCGCGCGTCTATGTACGTAAGCGCTGGTATTCTCCGGGGCTGCGTTAAGGCTCGAGCCGTGGGTGAACGGGAATGATAACGGCCCCGGCTGCCTTAGGTATTATTTCTTAGTCTTTTAATTCCAGACAGTGAAATCTTAAGGTGTCGGCAGGAATTGCGGGTACAGCTATGGGAGGAAATATAGGTCGATGGGAGAGGAGATATTTTAAAATTTTAATAACAGTTAGATATTATTTTTTTTATTCCGCTAGCAGATTTTTTAGATTTGCTGTTAGATTTTTACTTTGTTAGATATATTATGCACATAAAATATTGACTGATTAAAACACTTAAAGTTATATACAATACCTGGGCAGACACTTCGTCGTATGTCCAGACCCATCTTTATCTACTGCCAGTTGGCTCTTATAAAAGAAAATATTTTAGATGAATTCAAATTTGTATATATAGTCAAACTTAAAAAATGTATAAGTTAAAAAAATTCTAGATTTTAAGTTTTTAAATTTATTTTTGTTTGACACATAAAAAAACTTGTGATTCTTAAATTTTTATTTTTATTGATTAGGGGAGAGTCCAGAAATACCGGACAACGGGAAACTTCGTAAATATTAAATAAAGTTTTTTAAAATAAGTGTATAATAATACCAATCAAAGTTAAAAATTGTTTACTTGTAATTATTCGCCGTAGAAAAAAATAATAAGTGATAACAATATTTTAATTGCCCGATTATCCCTTACATATCTAGTGTATTGTAATTTTGAATCTCGATTGATATTTTTAAATAATATTTCAAGCAGAAAAATATTAAAATGTTAATCAAAGCGTACTCTTTAATAAAGAAAAAAAAGTTCTCGCATATATTAAAAGTATATTCTTTTTGTTTCGTTATTTTGTATTATTCCAATCAAGAAAAAATTTCAACTTGATCAAAAAAGTTTTATCTCAAGAAGGCAGAAGAATAGTATTAAGGAAATTTAAATGCAGTTTTATTTCGTTAGGTCAGCTTTCTTGGAGACAAAGCTTTTAAGACACGCAATTTAATATGCACGGTCGTTTGTAAAGAAGGTACTTACTTTCTTTACTCGCTTCTTCTTAAAATGCGTTTTATTTAAACCAACAACTTTTGAAATAAAATTTTAAAAATAATTTATTCTCATTCGATTTTATATATAAAAATTATTTTTTATTAACTGTGTTATTTTCACTATATATAGATATAAAAGTATATAAAATCAAGTGTTAATTCCACCCATCACTAACATTAGCCTTAAATAATAGACCTCCAGACTTAAATTAGTCATTCGCTACGCGCGTTTAATTTTAAACCTCAAATTTATAACATGAAAATAAGTATCTAACAATACGCAACAAGATTAACAACGTCGCCTAAATGCTATAGCGGTTTGCGCTAAAAGCAAATTCGTCACCAAATTACCATTGAGAATAGTCATTTCTCTTCCGAAATTTCCTGGCTTTCGCGCGCCTCCCGCAAATAAAGGAGCCAGCCTGCAGCATGTATAAATACATTCCAATTACATAACGGCCTAAAGACGTTTAAGCGCGGATTTCGCGAGCCGCCAGCCTCAAAGGCGCGCACATTATGCTCTTCCACTGTCGGCCGTTGTGACACTAAGAAAAGGCTCGCCGAGCCGATTTAATGGAGCGTGGCGCTCTTCTAGCTCCTTCCAAAAAAGCCACGTGCATGTATATTTACCTCGTGCACGCTTGCCCGGCGATCTTCTAGCTGGCTTTACGACATTTTTTTTCTTACAGACTATGCACCCTTTATAATTATAACATTTTTTCCAAATTTTTCTTCCAACTACACAGCTGTATACGGATGCTTGTATGTACGTGTTCCTTGGGGTAATTACTTTAGTTATGGTGAATTTATGAGCTTTAAAAAGGCGTTTTAATTAAAAAACTTAGATTTTTCTCTTGCCCTCGGATTTTTGTAATTAATTTCGAGTCTCCTGTGTCTTTTGTGGCTCGTTACACTGCACTCTTACGGTTCTAATTAGTCGAGCGGTATAGTGAATTTCGATTCGAAATTCAGTTTTAATCAGATTTCATTTCAGCAATGTCATAGATCGTATTTCTGAGTTATCCGCTGCGACGAACTCAGCTGTGATTTAACTTTTTTCGAGGATTATTCCGTCATTATTTTTGGAAAATTAAAATGGAAATTAATTACGCGCAAGCGTAATTTTTGGCGAAGAAAAAATGTTTCAATTTCACATTTGAACTTTCCCGTGTCGCCATATTTCCACGTTTTTAATTTCGAGTTAAAATTTAGCACACTTAATTCGAATTCTCAACTCCGACTAGTTGAATGGCGCTATTTCATCGAAACTTCGGTGAAAAAACGATCCGCAGCAAACTCGCTCTCTGCGCATTAATCCCTCTGAATATCTAACAAGACAATCGCGTCGAAATCATCCGTGCGATCGTCCGATATTAATTAACAGAGCCATTTACGCTTCTCCTTGAACTAAAGCTCTAGACCGCAGCGCAAACGTCCGCGCGGATGTCCGATCCTCGTTACAAAAGCGACCTCAACGCGGCGATTATATTCGCAAAACAAGGCGGAGGATCGATTCCTCCAGAGTCTAATTATACGGATTCTCGAAATCCAATTCCGAGATTGCGCCCGGGGTTTCCCGGATCGACGTCTGGCGCACTACTCCTGACTGCGTCCTATCGGTTCGTCCTTTTGTCTTCTTGTTCCTTTTCATTCTGTCTACTTCTTCTTTTTTCTTTAGTTGATTCCTATTCGCTTTAAGGTTTCAGCTGTCTTTTAGCTTTTTTCTGATAATGCTTACTCGTCGTTGTTTCTTATTGCTTCTGCGAGGCGTGTAATGGCCGTATTACTGGTTATTATAACGCAAAACGATAACAGTGAAGATTCTATTGAGTGCAATTCGGAGTCAATTTAAATCGATTTAAGAAAATCTCTTGAGAATATTAGATGTTCATGGGTGGTC
>JAPYZA010002220.1:0-25263 GCA_030522685.1 Eupelmus azureus | reverse complement strand
AATTATTATTTTAATTATACATTATTATTCTGTAGTTAAATCGTTTTGTAGAATTTCCTTTAAAAAAATAAAATCACTTATAAAACCGCACAGAATACGACTCTATAGACAGAGCACCCGAAAAAAATCGAAACAAAAAACAATCACGCCACGCTATCATTTTGCCTTCCCCTCCGGCAGCGAGTTTAAAACTTTGCAAAATTTACGACTACACGAAAAAGCGACACGCCGCGCACTTCTCGATCAAGATTCCGCGTCGCTTAAAAAGTCTCCTTTACAAATTACGCACGCCAACTCAATTCGAATCTGCCTTTCCAGCTTGCCCGTCTGATGCATTAATTTCATAATTAGGAGCGAGCGCACTAGTCTCACTTGGCTCGGAAAACGGATCGATCTCTCTGGCATTTTTGCAGTCTCCCCTCCTCCTTATTCGGCTCTCTTGCTTTATTTATGCTCTCGGCGTAGTTGCTCAATTTATCACGGCTTCGAGTGGGCCGCGCGAGAGCAACGCTCGGAAACGAAATTATTATTTCAACGCGGCTCTGAGATATGCTTGAGTTTTGCGATTTGGAGAAGGTAATGTGGTGCTTTGTTGGAGGATATGGAAAGGCCTCGCTCTGCTTTTAAATGGCTTTTCATTGTTGATTTGTCGAGCGGAGTTTGTCGATGATGGAGGGGGCGTTGGAATTGATGAATATAATTGTCTTGGTAATTGGTTGAGAGATCGTTTAGTGTTGCGTTTTAGTCGCATTCGGTGCAATTATTCGCGAAATCCTTGGCAATTCCTAATTTAGTTGACGATGCAAGGTGCGACGCTACTGTTACGATATAATCGCGTGGCTCTCGATTTTTTAAATTCAACCTTCATCGTTTTAATATGCTCTCGAATCCATTACCTTCAATCGTCTTTAAAAAGATATGCAGAAAACGATTAAAAAAACTGCAATGTTTTTCTCTTTTCAAATATTTGTGTCAAATTTTTTAGCCGTTTACGATCACGATCTCATTTCGCCGTTTTCACTCCAAAGATTTCCCCTTTAATATCAATCATAAAATCATACAGCACAAGCCATTTAAAAAATTCTTCATCCATCCATCCAGCCAATTAATACCCCAAGCCGCAAAGAAATTAAACCGATCGTCCCCCCATCCAAGTAGCGCAACGCTCCGCTAATTGAATAATCCCTCTGGAATCCACGTAGCCCGGGGCAAAAACAAGGCCCCGAAAAGCTCGCGCCAGGAAAAAAGTTAACGAGCCCCCGCGCCGCAAAATAAGTGAAAAAAGGCAATAACCCAGCAGCGAAACTGCCGGTCCATGCCAGAGCCGTTAAAAGTAGCTATAGCCGCGCGAGAGCAGGCGAAATACGAGACTATTTAAAGGGCCGCTGCGACGCTAATATATTCGCGGTTGGCCGGTTTTGCGCCCGTATATCGCTGTGCCTCGTCTTTCCATTGTTGTCTGCTCATCGCGACACGCTGCGGGTCGCGTTCATTTTTCTTTTGCGGATTCTGCGATGGAGCTGTTGCGCCTTGATTGCGAACGCGTTTTTGCTGCCGGGGCTCGGAGGGAGATTGTCTTTTGGATGGGGGATGATGAAGCGGGCGCTGGTTTAGGATGATTGTGTTACTTTTTGGCTTCTAAAAGTGTTGCAGTAATCTGCAGGCACCTGGTTGCTTTCTACCTTTTTCTTGTTCAATTTAAGAGGGCGAAATTTTATCGCGAGTAAACCTAGCACCTTTTCAATCTCTCAACCGCGGCACTTAAAAATATCGTATAAAATTTTGGCATTACGCAAAGACTGTACGTAACAATGCCCAATAGCAATAATTTTTTACCACGCATCACATAAAATTACCATTCTAATTAAAGCCGCTGATTTACGCCGCTCGGCCCGTCAAACAATGAAGCGATAAATACACGACAATCGCACCTCCTCCAGAATCCCATCCACAACCCGCCTAAGCTCCAAAAAAAATCACCGATCTAATATCCGGTATATCTTGAAACAATTCGTCCACGGCGCTGATCGTTCCCAGAGCCAAATCGCCCGATAATTAAATCCAATCCTAATCCCCGCGGCGCGCTAAAAATATACAACAGCGTAAAAGCGCGCCCCGAGCACAAAGCTCCCTCTCTCTCTTTCGCTCCGCGTGCCAGGCCATAAAACGCAGGCACGACCTTTCGCTCTCTGTCTCTTTTTCTCTGCACGTGTGTATGTGTATGCGCGCGTGGCACGAGAGCAAAAGGGCTGCGCGCGAATTTTGCAGCGCCAACAATGCGTGGCGCTGGTCGTTCGGCGAAAACTCATTAAAAGCCCCTGGCATTTGGAAAAATGTGCTTGTATTTATATATACACTTAGAGAGTGTGTTTTCGTTTTGCGAGCCGGGGTGTGTCGCGCGCAGAGAAGTATTTCGTTTTTGGGAGGCGTGGTTTCGCGATTTTTTTCAAAGGACACTCTGGCACGGGAATTGATGTGGTTCGGTTAGGGAGAGTGGGGATTTATGATGTGGGTGAATTTTAACAGGATCGCTTCATTTTCGATATGTTTGCAGTCGCCTTTTTTTACAGTTCTCGGTCTATTTGCCACTCGTTTCTCGTAAAAGTTAAGCTCCATTTTCTGTTTTATACGCCAAATGTATGAAAGTAATAAAATTTTTATGACGCACCTTGCGAATAGATGAGCAGTATGTTAAAAAAAAACTGGCTCGTAAAAGCCGTAATCGTTTTGCAAAAGTTTGCAGCCGTATAACTTTTTCGAAGTGAAAAAAGCAACGAACGTCGTAACGTTCAGCTTTTACAGCTTGATTCTGCACATATCGATCTCGATATTTAATCTGCCGCGCCATCAACCCACCAAACTCTCAGGCAGCAATCAAGCCAACATTTCACTAAACACTCCAAAACTCCTTTCCACCAGATGCCACCTGCAACAATCACTCAATCAACCTGCGACATCCCACTTGCCACAGTGAAACCACATCTTAGAAACCAGCTCATCAACGCGCTTCTGAAACGATATATACGACCCAGCGACGCATCTCGAAAATGTGAAATCAGCAAAAGAGCTCGGGCTGCAATATTAGTCGATGCAATTAAGCGCCTATATAATACAGCTTGCGCGCGCTCGCCGAGTAGGTGTACATATATGGAGATTCTCCTCGGCAGAGAAACTCGCGGGCTCGCGCTCGCGCGTAAGTATATACATATTTTCAAGTACCGAAAGCGCGCGCGGCTTCATAACCCGGCGGGACGCGTTTTTTTTCTCTTTGAAACTCTGTGTTTTCTCCCTCCCTCGCGGAATAAAAAGAGGCTCGAGCGCCCGGTTCTAAAATGTGGGTTAAGAGCATTTTTCTGTAGGAGCTCCGCGGGCTCATTTATTCAGGCGGGATTAATCGTTTGTCATACGAGTGGGAATAATTAATTTCAGCTGGATGGTCCAGTTTCGCTTGATAAGCCGATGCTATACTAATGCTGAGATTAGATCGATTGTCGATCCGATTGACTATAAAGCGACTAGCCTTAATAGCAGAAACTTTAAACAGATCCTTAAAAAGCCTTTGATTCTCAAGTGTTTAAAATAACGCCGGTGCATACAGTTTCTCGCGGTCCCCATGTTGACACAGTTCATCAAAGCTGTGGCGTTTCGAAATCAGCGCTGCTTAAACCCAGCGCGACTTACGTAACGCGCGATACGTGACTTTCGGCCGGAATTAGATGATCCGCATTATATACAGTCGAGTAGGACCAGGCGAAATAGCACGTTTATACAAAGAGCAGCTATATGCGCGCCTCTGTATACTCTAGTCGAGAGCTGAGAGGATGTTTGAGAAACCCGATCGCGCGAGAAAGCGAAAAACGTGCGGCCGAGCTGAATAACGGGGAGGCAGACATGCAGAGCCGAGAGTTTGTTTCTTTTCACGAGGTTGGCGGGAGACGAATCTGAGGTTTTAAAATACTTATCGTTAAATTCGTCGCGATGCTTAACTGATAAATCAATTATGAAAGGTAATTTTTTCTGTTACGGAGCTCGTTGACCGATGGATCGGACAGTTTGTCGAAATTTTTCAGCGATCATTTCTGACAATCGTACAGCTTGAGTGACAGTCGCAGTTGCTTAATTTACTTATAGCCCGGGACGTGTTTATGTAATTCTCGAGCACTTTGTTTTTTCAATGAAAGTTCACGCCACGAGCGAGCCCGGCCGACTAGTTTTGGAAGTGGCGGACGTGAACGAAGTGGGTCGAGCCCAGCGGAAAAAGAACCACCTTTATACAGCGTACTTTTCCCCAGCCTCAAATTAACAAAACAAAAAAAAATTATATCAAAATTTCAAAAAATTAACACCCTAGTGCTCGCTCTCTCGTAAAATTGAATTTCTCAGCTCCGCTCTTAGCGAACTTGGGCCACTCGGGCGCGCTTCCGAAACTTCTCTCATAAACGGGCGATAATCCCAGCGAGGTGGGGCATCCTCGCGAAAACGAGAGTTTTTAATAAGGCTTAATGACGAGAGAGGGAGAGAGAGAGGGAGAGAGAGCTCGGGTTTCGCGCTCACGGGTGTGTCCAGGATGTGCAATCGGGCTTCACGCTCGATTAATCCAGAGCCGCCTGATCAACAGAAGAGGAAGTATACAGTGGACCGTATATATAAGACCGTATAAGCGGCCTCTTTTTGCCAGCAGCGGCTTTTGACTGGAAATTCGGGAAGGTTGCATAATGGGAGGCGTATATAGGACTTGGAATTGCGAATAGATGGATAAAAGTGTTTTGTTACATTAGCGGAGGATGGATTGGGAACAATGGCGGGCTCGTTAATTGTTTTCGGCGCGTTGCGCAAAGGGAAAATTCGCGGGAGTTATTGGATTGTTCGCGAGCTTTTTGTTTTAGAGATGTATTTATCGATGCGGTTTGCGCCATTTATTAGTGGATAAGGGAGGTGCGGGTACGGAGACAATACGTCGTTACGCTCAAGTATACGTAAATTTTGATATATGGTTTCTGGGTTAGGTGTAAACGATTTAAATGAAATAAAAAAAGTACTTTTCAAAAGGCAGCCGATGAAACGGAGGTGGATTTTAAAAAAATGTAGACCGCATTGAAATTACGCAGTCCGCAGTAATGTTTGTTTAATAAAACGTAATACTCGTTATCGCGCGCCAAAAGCGAATAAATTACGAAAATTTCGGCGGCGATACCGATTATGCGGCCATAAATCAGATAGAGAGAAAGAGAAAGAGAGAGAGGCTTCTGTATAATTATTCCCTCGATATTTATTTCACGCCCGATCCTCCGCCGGGGGTTAATGTGTCAATATTCCGCGTCAAATTAACATTAATTTACGTAACTCTTCCGGCGCTCTTAATGTCCCTTGTAAACACTCGATCAACGAGCGGCCGATTCGCCGGCGTGGCTTTAGCCCTCGCGATTTTCGAAAGTCGGTAAGCGAGAGAAAAATGAAAAAATAAGTCCTCGGTAATTCGCCGAAAAAATGAGAAAAACCACGCAGCAGCTGATCAAATAATTAGCGGGCCTCCTTTCTCCAGTATACGACTATGCGGTACGGGGTGTGGTTCACCGGAGAGGAAAGCGAGGATATAGAGTTATATATACACACACATACACACACCGTTGCATACACGTATACACGAGCTGGCTTAACCTCGATGGGATTTGTCGGCAAAGTAGGTGGATGACGGCTCGGAGGATTAAGGGGGGGATACCCCCTTAAGGAGCGCAAAAATTAAACGGCCCGACGCGCTTATCTTGATCGCGCTTTTTTTTCTTCGATAGAGCCAACGATTTAGCCGCGACGAGCGAGCGATTATAATTTAATTGAGTCATTGCGGTTGGCTATTAGATGTAGTTTCTCTCGCGCACGGCTATAATTGAATCGCACGTTTTCTGGGGCCGCGTGTAGTAAAGCCAGCTTTCCTGGATTACTCGAAAGATAAATAAAGACGGGCGGCTTGATTTTGGCGATAAATTGGGAATAAGTGGCGACAAAGGTGTCTTAAAAGTGGAGATTAAGGCTCCGGCGTGTCATGTTGCAGAGCACGTTGCATAAAAAGTCGGCCGCGGGCTCACGACTTTAAGCCCGCCTGATGTCGAAAGCCGTCCGCTGTATATGTAAAAGCGTCTTTTATAAAGCATAACAATATTTTTACGCTCCGTATTTTATTCCTACTGAAAGTGTATCCAGTACTATCCGATCAGAGATCTGTGTCCTTTGACTGTATTGGATAGTGTTTCGAAACATTTGACGCTGTTTTGAATACGCCCACGCAAAGCGAGGACTTTCGTACGGCTTAAAAATATATTTGAGATTATTCTAAAATTGAAAGCAGCTTCGCCTTATACAAAAAAGCCACTCCTTCCGATCGCGTTCTCCGTCCGGAATGAAATGTTGTCTTTGCGCATTCTTCGTGCAGGTTGCGCGTTTAAGGAAACAGGAATATATCGACGGCAAGAGCAACATTCCCAATTCGACAATGTTTACGTTGATACGACAATTTTGATCGAGAGCCATATTTTTCTAAACTATTTTCAAAAGAAATACCTTTCGCGGGCGTTCCATTTCTGAAAAAATAACCTTTACAACAAAAACATCGGAATCCAATAAACATAAACAATCCCAAACGAGCGCAATCCCAAAGCTCCGTCCATCCTCTCTCAAAGCCCTCCGCAAAAAACGATCCGCGAGCTCACCGAGCAAAATAGAACGCGAGCATCCCATTTCCTCCTTCGTCGTCCGAGTCAACGCGAAAGTCGATCGTCCCGTTGTAGGTGTGCGCACCTTTCGATATATACACGCGCGCTCTCATTCTGTATTGCTCGCCTGTATGTATATATGTATATACACGTGCGCGCTGCTGAGAGAAGTTTTACGAGAGCGGCTCGCCATACATGGTAACGCGAGGATTCGTCCGCCTGGCGGGGGGAGGGGGGCGAAAAGTGTGTCGAATTTTTCGAAAAAATCGAGATCGATTTTTCGGATGCTGCTTTAATTGCGTCGCTGGGGGAAATTAATAAAATTTGGGGAGAAAAAATGCCGGTGGCAGCGCTCGGATGATGGATGGCTCGCCGGTGATTTATAGGTCGATCGCCGCCGCGAATCGTCGTCTATAATTCGGCGAGGAATTTAATGAAAATATTGTGTTTTCGTTGCAAATTTGATGCGCGTGCGGAGATAATTTTCATCTCTGATTTATGCGCTCGATCGGCGATTGGCCGATGAAAAAGAAAGATACGAGCTTAATAACTTTCGATGCCTTGCAATCGTTAATTACGGCGCCGCCCATGTTTATTTTCGGCTGAAAATAAAGATTAAGCACACTTCCAGGCGGAAGTAACATTCCTATGCAGCCAAATCGCTTGCCGATGGATAAATCATGGCTTCGTGAGTTTGCGTTAAAACGCGCGCTGACGTAGTCAAGAAAAGATATTTTTCCGCTGAATAAAAACAAATGGAAATCAAGCAAGAATTGTTATAAGTAATTGCTTTCTATTCCTCGTTCGAAGCAAAAAAACAACGACGTCCTTCTCGCGTTTCTTCAATTTCTCACCCACTTCCAGCAAGCTTTCATCCTCATTTCCCGGAACAATATTAACGCCAAGGTCTCGCTGAGTAAAATCACTCCCAGCTAACAATTAAGCCGTCTTTGCTCTCTTCCTAACCGAGCGCAGCTTAAGAAAAATCAAATCACAATAAAAAACGTGTCCTCTTCCAGAACACCCGCAATCTGGCCCGCTCCACTTCTCACCGCACAGCTCGCACACTTTATAATCCCTCCTCTTTTTAAAATCCCCTATTCAACAACCCAGCGCCTCGGAACGAAGAGCCGCCCTTTCGCGCACGCCTGCCTGCATAACCAGTCTCGTGTGGCGCGAGAATCATTGTTCAGAGTCCGGCCTCGCCGGCTCTAGGCCGTAAATTACGCGCGGTGACGCGCCGCTCGATGCTAGACCTGCTGAGATTCGCGAGAGCGTGAGCTGAATTTTTAAGAGGGGATTTTTGCTGGTGGGAGATTTTTTTTTCAGCCGAGGGCTCGTCGATTTTTGGAAAAATTTATTATGTACTTTTCGATCGATGCGTCTTTTAGAGGTGGAAATTCGATTTTGAAGGAATAAACGGCGCACGGAGTACAGCAAAACGGGTTCTCGGCGACGCGTTACGCAAGTGAAGATGCGCCGTCGTAAAAAAAAATTGGCGCGGGAAAGAAATTTTTTTCCTCATTATACACACGAGCGAGCGCTCGTATTGAATTTTCGTTTTCGCACATAAGCGCGCGTCGGACAGGTGTGACATCCTCGCGAATATACTTTCTAAAATGAGCGGCAGTCTCGCGCTTTCGTCTGCTGGTATTTCATTTTGCTCGCGACTCCCGCGCCGAGCTACATGCCTCTACTCTCACGGCCACGTCCTTAACACACCTGGAAAAATGAGACGTCCCGAGTCTGTGAAAATAGCGTCTTCCCTTGCGCTCTGCTTTAGAAAAAGAGGAAAATGATTCCATGAAATCGCATCAAGTCTATGGGAACACTCTCAATGTGTCATTGTTTTGTTTATATGCCATGAAAGGGTAACGATCCATCCGCGCAGCTATGATTGATTCAAATTAAACCGCAACAAAGCGCGCCGCGCGCATCGATAAGCCGCTTAATCGCGAACCTTTGAGCTCTCGCCGCGCCTCTGCAATATTGTTTACACGCATCGATATGTATATAATACACCAAGCTCGGACGAGCTATCTTCGAGAGTGAACTTTCGCGCTCGCTTCCGAGAAAGCCCGAGAGCTGAAAGCGATATATATAGGCGTCAAGCGGACCGATCGAGTTATAATTGATCGGACAAAGTTCCGATGCCGAGTGACTGTGGCTCTCTAAGCTTGAGCGGTCGGATAAGAGAACGAGTTTCGGCGAGAGGCGAGCTGTGTATATGTTGAGCTGGAGCTTTTTTTGCTCGATGGGCGATTAAATCGATTGGATTTTTCGGAGTGGGAGATGTTGGCTGTCGTTATCCGGAATTTGTGGGTGCGTGAATTGTTTGATAAAGGAGTAGGTAAGCTCTGGCTTCGTTGTGGGATATAAATGCGCGGCTAATTGAATGAGCGAAAGTTTAAGGTTGATTAGATCGTTAAACGCGCTATTTTGTAATAGTAGTACTATGCCTTTGAGTTATTAGTAAGGAAAATGATTTTCACGAGGATACAGGACGTTCTCCAAGAAACGCCGAGAGCCAAACAATGCGAAACATTCCGCGAAAGCTCAGCGCTTCCATCATTATGCAAAACATTGTTTCTCTCTCGGCAATAAGCGAATTCCTCCTCGAATCATCACTGACGTGACAAAGCAACATCGACGTATAATATCGCAGACAGAAAGCTATGACTAATTAACTCCCTCACTGTATAAGCACACATGTCAAACCGCATGGAAAAAAAAGCTGCTCGCGCGCTTTGCACTTTGGCACAATTAGCGCTGGAGCTAATCTGCGCGCAAAAGTTCCACTTTAATTAGCGCTCCGGCGCGTGTCGGTGCGCGCGCGCTCATCTCTCGGGGAATTCGCAAAAATCCTGCATAATTAATTAATGATTCCGATTTGTTGCCCCGAGCGATAAACGAGACAGTTGCAAGCGCAAGAGCGGGATGCTTGCTGGATGATTCAGAGCGTTGATGTTTACGCTCGTTCTTGCAGAGAGATATTCCAGAGAAAACTATTAGTGAGTATAGGTTGTTGTATGTGTAGAAGCAAAGTTCGAGGATTGATCGGATGGTTATGAAACGGCGAAATCGCGCTCGGTGAAGAGATTTAATTTTTGCTCTCTTTTTCAACGCGGTTTCAGCGAATTACGCGTCGTTTCAGTGATTTCCGTTTTTATTGGAATATTAACGAGCTGCGTCGCTATCTGTTACTTTTCTTCTGCGCGGAAAAAACGTCGAGCTGGAAAGCGCACGCAGTTATCGAAAAAAGACGAAGGAAAAAATTTCATTTATTTGCATTCGCATCAGCGGATGACTTTCCCGAGTCGGCGATTCGAGCGTATCGCGCGTTTTTCGAAGAATTTTCAATTAAACCTTCTGAGCTTTGCAATACTTCGGCACGTGCGCAGCGAGCCGGAGTTAAATATTTTACCTTCGCGCTCGTTCGGCTCTTCGCGTCTGGAGATAGATTATTTTTCAGAAGACGAAAGTCGAAGAGCGCCCTGGAGTAGTATTAAGTTTCCATTGTGCGCGGAGCAGCGTCATCATAATACGATACCTAACTGCGCGCCTCGTCTCCTTCAATTATACTCCGAAGCGGAGAAAGAAAGTTTCAAGTCGAGAAATGTATTAAGCGCGCAAAGAGAATTTAATGCCTCGTAAAGCTAATTAATATTCTGCCGCCTCGACTTCGAGCTCAATAGCGAGCGGCGAAGTTGTCGCGTCTTTTTGCCCCGTCGTTCAACTGGGCGCGTAAATTGAATTGTCCTTGTAACTCTTTGAGCTGAGTATTATCACAGCCGACCGCGGGACTGTACATTTATATATAGTTATGAAGAATAATAAGCGCTGAAGCTTATCAACGGCACGTTTTTTCTTCCGCGAAGCCGTAAATTTCGTGTGCCGCAGTGTTTGAACGGATTTTATGAAGTCATAAGAGCCCGAAAAACGTTTTCCCCGAATTTGAATTTCTAATGCGCCGCTCGCAGCTTCTATTAATAAACATCTAAAAGTTTTATTATTGACTCCATCTCCCGCCGCTGCTCATTAATATTGATGACCCAAACAGTATAACGTCTGTCGGAGGATGCGGCCCTCCAATGCAATGATTATTCAGAGCGAGTATACACCGCAAGGCTCCTCCAAGGCGTATTTCCGTCATCGAGCTGATAACTTGACGCATGTCAATAGGCATCAAGTGCTCGATATAGACTCGCAGAGGAATAAATGCCTGCCAAAAACGACTCTATACTTTCACCGCTAGCTGGACGTTTCTAATAACGGCGGGGTGTGAGGTAATTATACAATGGCCAGTGCAACGAGCCAAGTGAAAATTCCGGAGTATATATAACCGTTCGATCGTCGTTGTCTATGCAAACGGTGTAACGTAGCGGCTGTTACGGTAGACAGCTGCGTTGACACTTTCGCGCTGGCGTTTCGCTAACGTAGACGCGTGCGGCTGGAGTTTTTAGAATGGAGGGGTCTGTATGGGTGGAGCTATAGGCTCTGCTGAATCGTAGGAAACGATTAATTTACGCTGAGTAGTGGGTTATCGGATTAATTGAATTTTCATGTCAATAGATGAAAGAGGAAGCTGTATGTGATTTTTTTTCTTCATTTTATACTTTTATAGCCGAGCGGTGTAATTAAAACTCTTGTTAAAAAGTCATTAGAGACAGACGCTCGACAATATTTATAGCGCACCACTGGTCATTGTTATTTTTACGTAACGTCCGCGCCGAACGCGCAGAAAGCCATCTCGAAATTCGTTCACGGCTAACGAGCGCCATTGTAATTCACTTGGCATTTCGCATAGCCGAGTCAATCAAGGCTACAAATCGAGCGCCGCGATGGCCATTCTATTTTTCATAATGACCGCGTTTAGATCCGACTCTCTGGAATAATGAATTCCTCCTAGTTTTTAATTGCAGACGCGCTTTTTATAATAACAGAGCACGCACGCGCAACTAGGCCAAAGCAATGCATGACAATTAGCGTCGATATCAAACAATTCATCAAAGTCGATTACGGCAATTGTTCGTCCCGATTGAATCTCCATGCCGAAATAAGTCACGAGAGAGCCGCCGCTGAGCTGACGCTCGTTTCGCTCTCCGGCTCCAGCGTTCCGAAATAGTTTCTCGTTTAGTGCGTCAATACAATCGGGCTATTAATAATTTCCTCTCGCTCGTTATTCTAAATCCCCAGTAATGTATACGCAAGAATCGTAAACAAGCACGGCTTCTTCTTCTTCTACTTTTTTTAAATTAAGCACTTACAAGCAGCTCGAATTCTTGAACGAGGAAACGTCGAAGAGCCTCAGCCAGCTCTGGAGTCAAAATAAACGTAAACAATCCGTCCGGATGAATTACGTACTAAAGCTCCACATCGGAATGTTAAGCAGCCGCACGAAAACGTCGAAATAACGGCGGGACAAAAAGCTAAAGCCAGCGAGCTCACGCACCATCCTTCGGCTTACAAAAAAACGGCCTAATTGAACTCTCCTGTGTCAAAATAACTCAGCGCTCCTCTCATTAAAAAATTCATTTTTCTCCGCGTAGCCAGCCGTATTCGGATCACGAATCGAGGCCACCGCGCGCCATTTGAATGCCATTAGCCGGCGCGGCCGGCGGCGTTAGAATTATTATCCCTGCCCGCGAGATTTAATCGATCATCTTTCTCTCGATCTGCGTAACGGTATAATTCCCCCGGAGAGCTCGCGCGAGTCTCTGGATAAATAACTGGACCTCGCAGGTTGCGGCTTTTGGACAATCAATTTGTGGCCGCGCTGGCTTTCCGAAGCTTTTTTTGATCGATGGCGACCTAACGAGATGCATCGGCCGAATTATGCATTAATCGCGGCCAGATACGCATCTCGGCTGCGTGCGAGCTTGTCGTTAAAGCTCGCTTTTTTTCGGCGAGGTATTCTCGGCAATTTGCATGCACGCAAGCTGGGGAATTTTTCGGTAAGGGGGCGACAAAAAAGGAGGCGTTTATTGCGGCCGGGTTAGTTTTTGGACGCGAGCGACCGTTAGCCGGCGGAGTTACTTCATTAGCGCGGGAGCGAGGCGGTTTGACTGATGTCTTGTGCCGCGAGTATCTTTCTTTACGTTTAGTTTCTTTTGAGATTTTTCGTGTTCGTGAGATAACGGCCTGGTGAGATATTTACATTTTTTTTCCTTCGAAATTTCGTTGCGTGCGAAAGTGTCGGGCAGTTGGGTAAATTGATTTCGGCCGAGATGATCGACGTCCGCCTATATAGCGGCGTAGGCGGGTCCGCGCGCTTCGTGGATCTGACGGCTTTTGAGAAATTCGGCTGAAAGTTTTGGAAGAAGTTGGGAATCGTGGGTGATTATGTTGCGTATAATTTTAGAGACTGACAAGATAAATTGAGAACGTCCGGGCGAGATTTATAATATCTAGGGATCAGAAAAATAACAATTTACGGATATGACAAACATTTCACAAATTCGTATAAAATTTACGAAAGAAAAAATGTTTTGAAATATATGTGTACGAATACAAACGGAATTACACCACCCAAGACTGGCTTCAGAATTGGTAAAATACTCAAGAAAATCACGTTCGGTTTCGTTGGAGCGCAGGTAGGTTTGAATTTCACCTGCCAAAGAGTCAAGAGGCGCTCGGCGAAAATTCGACAAAAGGCCTGTGAATTGCCCAATTCACGAAACTGAATTTCACGTTTCCACGAAGGTCCTTTTCAGTTTTCCTGACCGGGCCATAAATATGGCTGGGGTCATTATGCCTAGGCACGAGTGTATTGGAAAATGAGGTCAACTTCCACTTAAGAAATATTTAATGTACTTTAATATTTTAACGAGCTTCGGATTTGCCGAGCTCGTAAAGTATTCATAATTGGCAATGTTTTGATGAAAATTAAATTGCGAAAAACATTATTACTCAAAAGGAAAATAAAGTTGAATAGAATCCTAAGTAAATAATGTGCATAATGCTAATATATTTATATGTACTGTATTTTTAATTCATTTTTAGCATCATTCTGATGTCGTGTAAATAATTTAATGAATAGGATAGAATTGCTTTCAGTATGAAGTAGTTAATTTTTAATAAAAATATGTTGATATAAAGATATTATATATTTATATTTTGTACACAACTATTTTGAGTTTTTTAGTAGTTGTTAATAGTTAAGCAAACGGCAAAGAAGAAACACTAAAACAAATGTATGTACAGTTGTGCGTAGCACGTAAGAAACTAAGAATAGAATAAGAATTTAACGATTTTATTATCGATTGTTCGTCGAGCGCGCTTGTACACTTCAATAAAACTCGTAAAATGGGGCAATTAAAAAACTTTATTGGTTAGAATTCAACGACCTCCACATAATTATATCATTTATTGAACAACTCATGAATTATCAGTTGCAAAATAAGCAAAACAGAAACATATAAATGATTGAAAAAATCTCGCTAACGAGAAACTAACCAGCATTCACCACAAAAAATATACAATTATATAACAAAAAAAAAACAAACAAAAAACCATTCTCCACACAATAAATTCTCAATGTCATCTCCCAATCTAAAATTATGCATTCGCCGAAAGCAAACATCAAGTTATGCTCTCGGAGTCGCTCATGAAACCGATGCCCCCGCGCGCAAGGAAACCGCGCGCAGCTCGATAACAGCTCGTAGATGTATATATAGCTCAGCTGCGCAAACAGTCGCGCAATTTCAACAAAGCTCGGCCGATAAAAGCTTGACAATCGGCGACGCGCAGTCTCGCACGTTCGCCGCGCCGAGTATTTTTCTCAGACCGAGCCTCGCGCTTTTTTAGATCCTTCCATAACGGATTAACCGATTTTTTTCCTTTCTGCAGCGTGATTACACTTGCGGAGGTGGTAATAAGCGAGCGGTCACGTTTTCGCGACAGATGTGCGCTTGCCTGCGTCGTAATGCAGTTTCAAGTGGGGCTTTTTTGTTGATAATTTATAATCGTTCTTGGCTAAGGATGTAAAAATGTGCAGTTTGCGACGATAGAAGCATAGCGATACTTCTTTCCCTGCCTAGTCGGTAGGCGGACAAGTGGACTATTGATAAAATATTTATCGATAATTTTTTCGTCAGTGAATCACGAGGCCGGAAAACGGTACTCCACACGCGGTTGAGATTGACTGGTTTATCACGCTGAACTTGCGACATGGAAAAATAGAAAAAAGTAGCTGCTAAAGTCAATAATATTTTTAAAAAGGAACGATAGCTCTGAAATCGACGATAACAATCTCAATAAGCAGTTGCAATTAGTGTTCGAAAATAACTGTGCCATCGGAAAACTCGTAACCGTTAACCTTCTCCACCCCCAAAAACTCATTAAAGCTTAGAGAAAATTTCCCCCGAATTTCCTAACGAGAGTACGGCCATTTACACATCCATATAGCTGGAAAAAGCGAGCATTCTCAGCGAGAGCTCGTTCCCTCTCCTAATTTCACACGGAATAAGCAAACAGTGGGCCATTCATTCCTCTTTCTCCGACTCTCCTCCTCTCGGCAGCAGCGGCCAATTTATGCATTCGTCATTGCGGGAACGGCAACTCATTACGCCGCGGCGAACAATAAAAAGTTATGCGCGTGCACGTAGTAAGAGGACGTTTACGCTTTGGCGGAATTCGTGTATACAAAGCCAACCATTGAGCCGTCGCCAGCGGTCGTAACTTCCGAACCGTTGATAATCGGGAAAAAGGGAGAGAGGATCGTGTCGAGTAATTTTCGAGACTCTTAAAAGGCCGGCTTTCATGCGCGTCCGGAGACAGAGAAAGAAGAGAGGACGCGTCTTGTGTACGTCAAGGTTGGTTCTTTTGCGTGATAAGAATCGGAATTGTTACATTAGCAGATTTTCAGTTCTTCTATATGTAGCCGAAATTTTACTTTTAAAGGGGGATGATGAATATCTCGCCGATGGGGAAATAAGAGTGCCAAGATCGTAATTGCGCCTCTCGAAATCCCGAGTACGAAGCTAAGTAATTGGTTTGCCCGGTGCCGTCTTTCCGAGCGAAAACGGCGCTTTGGCGAAATTCACGAACCGTCAAAATTGCGCGGCCGCTCGGCTACGGAAAATGGCTAATTTTTCGTGCAATTAGCTCCCCCGCCCCCCGCGCGCTCGCGCACTTTCACAACTCGTTAAGTAATTTCGGCCCCGACTGCAGCTCTCAAAGAGATAATTACACGGCCCGGACAATGAGACTAAACAAACAAGCGAATTACAGCGCGAACAATCAAACCATTTTTACGAGCGTCTGTGTAAAATAAAAGAGTCAAATAACCGTACGCAAAGGCAAAGAGAAAAAAAGTCGGCAAAGGTCGGATCGGTAAAAAGTGTCGTCTCATTGACCCATTAAACAATCGGGGCACAGCTTGCTTATGCGTAGAACATACCTATATATACAAAGTCGAGAATTAGAGTCGCACCTGCGCCCGCAGGCTCAGCTCGCGCCGTTCGCGATTTTATGCGCGGATTCAGCGCGGCCGTTCGAGGAATCGATGAAATCGCTGCCGCCGCTTTCTACGCTGTTTAGCTCGCGGTAGTTCAGTTTTTGGCATTACTTTACGGAAAAAGGATTTTGGCGTGATTAACGTTTCTGTACAGTGATTGAACGGCCTGTTTTGCGAAACTTTATTTGTTTTATTATCTCCCCGAGCGGCTTGTAATTCGTCTTTTAATCACTCTCGGCTCGTATTTTATTTTTAATTACAGCCGTAAGAAAGCTTAATAAAACGATCCATAAATCAGCGTCCAATCGGCTAAGAGCGCCCGCTATCAGCAGGCAGTTTCTAATCAATAATCGTCGCAATGAATCAAGCAAAAAGCGTCCGCAGCGCTATCGGAAATTTCATAGAAAGCAACCGATCCCTACTTTCTTCCCCGGACTTTCGTTCAGCGCCGATATTTACATTGCCCGCTGTTCGCCGTCCGACACTTCAATAAATCGGCCGCGCAGCGCCGATCGATAAGCCGGAAAAATCGGCATAATGCCCGCTCGATCGGCATACATATCCAACTGGCCTCCGCTAGCCGTATACTAAACGAATCGCGAAAGCTTACCGATCTATAGGCTCGTCGAGTCCGACTCGCGGAAGCGAGCATTGGCTTTCCCTGTGGCTGTACAATCGAATTAGGAGGACGAGGGATCGGTAATTGCGGGCCGTTTATAAATAAACAGGTGCGGGCGCGATTTCCTGACAGTATTCAGCGCTTTTCAATGCGGATCGGTACAGTGAGCCGGTGCTGCACCGCTTGTTATATTAATAGCCGATCGATCGGTATATAAATGGGCTTGTTGCGTAAACTAGAGGGAAAGGAGGGATGCGTTATTTAATTCCTGAGATTCGCGATTAGTTTACGCTCGGGGGACGTTGCGTAATTTCGCGCGATGCTTAATTAGATGTGGAGAGAAGTAATTTATACGCGAGATGTGGATGTTTCTTTGCGTCAGGCACGCGTTTTTACGGAGCTTTATTATTTCGTTTAACGAAGTTAGGTCTGGAAATCGCGTTTCTCATACTAATTATTAATCTTGTTAGGCAGCGGGACTTTTATGCGAAACTTTAATGTTAACAAGTGTGTCAGTGATTCACTGATAAAGCGTATATCACCGCATTTCACTTTTCGCTATCGCCCTAGGAAAAGCATAGCGCTGTGCAGTCATCCACTACTGAACAAACAGGCGCATAAATTCTTTACTTTATTCGTTCCTCTCGATTAGTACGTCATTTCGCAGTATAAAAGAATTCACTATCGCTTTATCTCTGGCAACGCGAAATTTCCTTCTACAAACAGCGCAACTCCCATAACCCCGCGCTTTAATTAAACCAAATCCACCCACGCAGGGCGCATCTCGAAATTGCTGGAACTCGCGCTCGAAACAACGAGCTACTACATATATAACAGGGGGCGAGCGAATTTCCCTTCAGATTAGCGTCGTCCGTCAAGCGTCGCGCTCTCTCTCGGCTTTTCCGGACCACCGCCGCTCTGTAATCCCTCTGCGTGTGTGGCGGGCGCGCGCGGCCATTAGTCGGAAAAAAAGCCGATGGACATATCGGTTTGCTAGCCGATTACGCAGCGGCTGCCGGACGAAAAATGGCCTCGCCGTGTTTTTTGCTCCTCTCTCGTTAAGGTAATCGCACGCGTGTTTTTATCGGGATCTGCACGCGCAAGAGCGGAGGGGCCTTGATTGACTCTGCAGCGGAGATGCGAGGCACTTGCGAGACGAGTGCGTGTATGCATAATCGTCTTGGCTGGAGATTGGGATCTCAGGGCTTGCGGACTTATTGGATTTTAAACTTTGTTTTGGGGTTTGGGAGTGAGGGGGCCGACTTCGGGGAAGGCGGAGGGATTTTCTTTTTGCGTTAAAAGGGACGATGATGAATTGTGGCTATAGGCGCGGCGGGAGAGTTTTCCGAGGAGGAAAAAGATTACTGCTGCCATGGCACCCTTTTTATCTTGATCGGCGCTATAGGTGGATCTCCCGCTTGTCGCCTATAGCGGACGCGTTTGGAGATTAGTTTTTGACGGCCTGTATTACGCAAAAGAATGGAATTTCTAAATCTCACTTGACATTTTTGGGAGTTTAGTTTTTTTTTTATTTGGAGGGGTAAAATTAAGATTTTATCTTAGTGTGGTTATTTCGTTGGTAAAAAAGTGCGAAATTGTTTTATAATAACACTGCAATTTGGGAGCTAGTAAATTTCAATGCCAACTCTCTTACGCTAAAAATGGCATTACTTTACCTTCTGTATCTAAGCAGACATCTAAATTTAGTACCGGTTTCTGAACTCAGGAAACTCTCTCTTGCTCTCCCTCTCTTTCTCATTGCTAAATGTAGCTCGATGATCTTTTTTGCATCCCGCTGGTCCAAAATTGTAGATCCCCGAATAACATTTCAGCATGACGCGCAACTTTAGCTAAAACAATATTTTTTTCTCCACCGCCAATGAACTTTGCCAAGGTTTCTCACAACAAAAAATTACGCAATCCCACTGAACACCTCTCTTCACAATCTCACGACCTTTCCCGATCAACTTCAACGCCACCAATGCGAAAAATCGTTTCGCACGTACATCCTTAAAACGCTTCAAATCCCAACCATCAAAAAGCCAGCTCAGCCCCCATAAAAAAACACCCCTACTTCAACAGAAACGCAACCATTCGCGCATCTAGCGCGCATAACAACATCATTCCCGCGGCCCGAACGACACCTCGCCTACACCGCACCGCCTTCTAACATCGCGATCTCAGCGTATATACGGCTCACATCTACATACCGGCTACCTTGCCGCAGGCGAGAAAGTCGTGCTCGCTCCTGCCTACCTATATATATGCGTACATGTGCATGGCATGAAACGAACGTGCGTGTATATACATATATATGCGTTCGATGCTATACATATACGGAAAGCGCGATATATACACTCGATCGCGATATATAGGAAGGAGAGGCTGGATTTTGACTCTGCGATCTTTCGGCCGCGTGCGTAAAAGGACTTAATCGGACGAACGGAGAAATTGGATTTTAATGACGATACAATCTCGAGTGTCGCGCGTTTTTTTTTACGGATTTCGAGGAATACGGAGCTGCCAGGCGCGGGATTGATTCTTAGCTTTTGCTTTTAGCGAGAGGTCGCGTTTTTTTGGGTCGAAGTACTAAAACGATAGATCGTAATATACATGCGTATATGGGAGCTGATTTTTGCTTGTACAAAACTGGTGAGCGGCCGTCGACGTGTTTTTACGATGAGGAATACAGCGGAACGTTTTTTTAACCACCTTTATCACTCATTTAAACATACTACTACAAAATTTTTATTCGATCCCAAATCGAAGTTTAGAAAACTCATAACTGATCAAAGCCCCGCGAAAACAACTCGACGAAAGGGCATCAGCCACCTTAATAAACAAATTACACGAATCCTCAGCGCACCACGGCAAGAAACCAGCCCTCGCCTTATCTCCTCGTTGTCCGTTTTACAAATGTCACTCGGGCTAATTAATTCCGACGGGCGAGCCGAGCTCGGCGGCGGCCGACAAATACGCGCGCACATAACTGATCGCGTGGACGCGTGCGCCCGCTCTGTACTTTCTTCCTCCTCCTCTGCTCTCTGCAGTCTTATATGTCCGGCAAAAAAAAGCCGGCACACACGTGCTAACTCGAGGCTCTCGTTCCGCTTTCTCGCACTCCTAGACGGCTCTCTGCGAAAATCGCGCGCACGCAAAAGGCCTGCACATGCCCGGCACGTGTCTCTCTCTCTGCTTTTCTTTTTCTCCCGTTGCGTCTGCCGCTTCGAGCGTCTCTCTGAAATCTCTAAGGAGGAGACGAGCGCGCGCACATGACGCGATCGCGGGGAGAGAGCAAATAAACGAGCGTTTGCCCAGGAGTTATGTGCGGGCTCGCGGAGATAGGCGAGTGTATATACATATGCGAGGGTTTCGTTTTTTTTTCCTCTTGCGCTCGCTCGTCGCCAGAGGTCGAGGCTTTTTGAAAATTGATGTTTTTTTAAGGAGCGAGTGATGCATGCGCCTACGTGCAAGGGAATTTTTGAGTACCGCGGTATTTACTTTGACGGGCTGCGCAACGCTGGGATTTATGCTCTACCTGATAACGCGCTTTTCGGGCGCGTGTGGGGTATTCTTTTTTTTGGAAATTCTCTATCTGGCCTGGTGTAATATTGACTTTATTCCTGATTATATCGACGAGTTATTAAACGTAAATTCAGCGCCCGTCGTATAAATCACTTACGGCGTCAATGTAAAAGCCGGAATATTGAAAGGGCCGATCGAGCGACAAGAACCGTGTCAGGAATACCGAAAATCCATCCCAGTTCAGGATGCACACGATAAAAGAGCCTCGGCTACCTCGCTTTCTCGCTCCTCCAACAAACGCGCATGCACACATCGGCCTCGAAAAAGCGCGCAAGACCGTTTAGCTCGCGCTCCTGCAGCTCCCCCCTCCCCCGCGGCCGAAAAAGAAATTTCAAATAAAAAATCCAGCCAGCGCACAGAGAGAGAGAGAACTCGATATTCCGCAGAAGGAGTCGCGTGTGTGTATATATATACATATAGACGGAGGCGAGCGCGAGGAGCATATATCGCTCCTGGGCGTGGGTGAGGAGATCCGACAAGAGGCAACAGCTCTCGCTTGCTCGCTCGCTTGGTGTGTATATGTACAGTCGAGAGAGAAAAAGAGAGAGAGGGCCTGTAGAACTGGTTTTTCCTCCTGTCCATTGACTCTCTTTCTCGCTCGGAGCGCTCTCGAGAAGGCCGCGCTATACTCGCGTCTGATGGTGCGAGCGATGTACAGGTATATACATATATGTATATATATAGAGGCTGTAGACACGCACTAAGCGCGCAAAGACGCAGATAGCGGTCCGAGCGATAGGGCACGCGTAGAAGAATACGTATATATCGAGATAATATCCGCTGATAGAGCGGCTGTTTGTGTTTTTCGAGGCTAATGTGTACACTGACAGCGAGGAAGAGAGTAGATTAATGCGGTGAGCCGTATGTGTGTGTGTGACTGCGGTGTGAGATCGGCGTGTTATTGACGAGCGCGGATTGATCGGAGAGTTGGGACTTTTTGTGGCTCGAACTTTTCGAAAATTAGATGCGCCTTGTCGACGGGGAAGACTGGCTGAAGAGGCTTTTTTACTGGAGCTGGAGGGAACTTTCTAGATTTTTTTTTGTTGCGAGAGAGAGAAAGCGGGAGAGGTCGCTTTTTTCGAAACCGAAGATGGAATCAATTTTTGCTGATAAAGAGCGATGGCTTTTAACGTCACTTTTTTTCTCGAGAGTTTTGCCGGCTCCAGAAAAAACCTACTAATTTCATCCGCGGCCGATGAATATTCATTTCGAGAGTTCGCAAAAAGGCCTTTTGTAGAGTCAAAGAAGCTGTTTTCTTTTGAACGTTTATTTTTAAATTAATTAAAAAACTATTCCCCCAAAAAAAATGTGAAATCACCGAGCCAATTGTCAAAAGCAAACCCAAAACATCCCACATCCTCACTCCTCATAAAAAATCAACACACGCCATCCAAGCCCTGTTCTCCATCATATTCACCCACTCGCCCGACCAAAACAATATTATCCTTCCGTTGAAAACTTTTTCAAAAACTAAACAAACCAAGCATCCCCAACCTTCCGTCTCCGGAAACGCCATACAAGCCCTTGAAAAGCGCAAAAATCATCTCTGTTTAGAAAGAGCGCAGCGTGCCCGGGGACCACCGAAAAGTCCCCGAGCCACATTACCCAAGCCGCAGGAAAATCGAGAAAGGCCCTACTCTGCTCAACGTCAAAAGTCGGCTCGTTTCGGCGGGAGCGTATAGCCCGCCCCGGGGCTATAGCCCCAGAACAATACCCGGCTGCGTGCGAGGTCCGCTCCGGGGGCCTGGCGTCAAGGGCCCTCTTATATGTATGTAGGTATATGTATATATATACCTCGTGTATAGACGGAGGAAAACGGCTCGGGAAGAATTGAGAGTGGGGGGAGCGAGCGGGTCTATTGTCATGAGTGGGGGGAGGAACGATCGGGAAATGAGAGAGAAGGAAACGCGTATATACAATGTTTGAGGATGAAGGAGTGGAGCTGATATTGTTGTAGCGCCCGTTGCGTGTGGGGATCGTACACCTGCGCGCGCTTGAGTTTTATTCGTTACAGTTTTTTTGAATATGGTTTTGTGCGATTTTCTTTTTAGTTTCTTTTTAGTAGCGATTTGAAATATTTAGAGAATAAATATAATTTTAGTCTTTCTTTTTAAGAGTAGTTACTGCAGTGATTAAATATAGTATGACGTCTGCGGGCTTGATTTCTTTTTCAATTACAAAATGCCTACCAGCGGCGAATTGACATATAATTTTTTAAGAGTGCGTAATTGGTACGAAGGTACGGAAGGACGACGAAAGGGTAAAGGAATAATACCACGCTTGAAAAATAAAGAGGCGAAAAAGCGAGAAAGAAAAATTAAGTACGAGCGAGTAAAGAAGATTACACGAGTGAAAGAAAAAGAGAATACGCGCTGGAAGAAAATAAAACGAAAAAATAATAGAAAAAGAAGCGGGCAGGAGTGAACAAAGAAAAAACTAGTACGAGTAGAGAGAAATGAGTTTGAAAGAGAATCAGCATGCATGAGAGTAAAAAAAGGAAGGAGGAGAGAAACTGGTTGTAGACAAGCTCCTTAGGGCCGAAAGTTATGACTGCCCGACCCATCGGGCTTATCCTAATTCTAACATTACGCCCGGCCTTCGCAAGAAAATATCGAAAAAAAACAAAAAAAAAAACCAAGGCGTCTCTAAAAAAATAAAAGAAGATTTAAATAATTCAACGCCGCAAAGACGCGCGCATAACTAACCGTACGCGAGAGAAAAACATCGGGGACATGAATAAACTCACAAAAGCGCGAGCTCTCGTAAAAAGAAAGCAAGGAAATCACGGCAATTAAAAGGGAGCAAAAAGGCCTCGCGACAAAGAAGTGGAACAAAGTGCGAGGCGGAGATAGAGCCAGAATAAAAAAGCGAACCGGCCAGCCCTACAAAAACACAGCAAAATAAGTACGTATACGCGCACGCCTATACCCAGCACAAAAGAAAAGAGAATAAACCTCGCTCCCTACCTCAAGACCATCTCTATACAGCCCTGCGAGCAGGCCTACGTGTACACTTTATATATACCTGCAGTGCTGCGATGATTATCCCAAGCTTGCCAGGTTATCCCGGGAAAGCGATCCATTTCCCCGGCTGGCCCATTGAACCGTTCGGAGAAAGGACTCAATCGGCGCCCTCAGCTATATAATGAGGTCTTTGCTCTCTCTTGGAGGTGTCGCGCTGTCTTATCGGCGAGTATAGGTGCGAGCGTGAATTTACTGTGTACGAATACGCGAGGCTCTGGTTTTTTTCTTTTCATTTTCCAAGCGAGCGTTTGGAGATAGGGAGTTTTGATTTTTTAGCTCGTTGGGCGCGTTATTTATGAGAGGTGGCCTCGGAGTGTGGAGGGGAGTGTTGTAACGTTAAGAGTCGATTGAGTATTTGAATGAATTTTTACTGCTGGGCTATTGAGGCGGGTGAGAGCGGGCTTTTACTGTGAATAGAGCTGATATTTCCGATTTACATATTGGGTAGAGCTAGAATTACCTCTGATTATTATCTATATATATACATTTATATTTAACATGAAAGGAATATATGAGTGTTTGCTTGATTAAAATTTCAACTTGTGCATCTAAATAAAAATTTTCCCCAAACGAAATCCAAGGTCCCCATAAAAAATATCTTCAACCTCGTAATTAAAATGACTCTTCGAGCCTCTCCAAGACTCGCTCCCTGCACTGGCTACCTCTCCCCTCCAAGCATCCCAACAATCGAGAGAGCCCGATTCAAATTTCGAGCCTCTCATCCTCCGTCCTTCTAATCCCTCTCGATTATTCCCCGATGCTCACAATACAATACGAGCCTCCTCTTTGCATCGAGCTCGCCTCGAAAAAGCCGGGAGAAGAGCCGAGCCCACCGTGAACGCATGTATATAACGGCTCGGTTCGACGCCTAAGTGATTACCGCTCGCGCACGAATCTAAAGCGTAAATAAAGTCGCGGGAATAAAAAGAGAGACGCTTCGGCGAAGCCGGCCACCTAATCTTTGATGAGCCCGAGATAAGAGAACCTTATGCGTTTGCGTAACCCGACGAAAGACTCGGGGGAAGGAGAAGATAATTTCCGAGCGCGACATAATATACTTTACGAAACATTTAGATAAGCGGCGCACGATCGCGTCAACAGCGAGCTTGAGCGCGCTCTCGGTGAGTGTATACACACGCGTGATATACCTGATTTTTCAGCGGGAATCGGGAGAAAAAATCGATTACACGCTATCGCCTCTCTCTCTCTCCTGTGATGTATTTGTGTGCACGGCGCTGCGGTGCTCTTTTACGATCGGCGCTGCGCGGGAGCCCGTTATAACGCGCGCCAAAGAGTCGTTTACCGAGATTGAATTTTATGCCGATATTTGCATACACTCGGCGGCAGTCGCGAGGGGTTAATGCGACGCGCGAAATGCGGGAGATTCGTGATGGCTGGATCGGAGATATAAAGCTCGCGCCGCGCCGAAATGTTTGAATGGAAATTGGCGGCGAGCAGGAGCGTTCTTTGCTTGTAGTCGGAGAATGCGTAATTGCTTGGGAGATTACAGTGTTTAACGTTTGTTTCTTTTGGTTTTTCCTTTTTTTAATGTAGTGCCGCTGAAACTGTGGGTTTAGGAAAAAGTCTGTTTATCTGGACTAAATCGAGTGAACTACTTTTTGAAATAGAATCTACTGTGAGATAAGCCGAGATTCCGAGCCGTAAAACGCACAGCATCTCTGAAATACGAGATCTAGGTTTTTAACGCTTCCATAATCGTTTTCCAATAATTTCTTAAAGCGCTCTGCAATAATCAAAGAAGCTTCTGTGCCAAGATTAACTATCGCATTCACCTACACCCTAAAAAAACACATCCACCGAGCCACTAAAAATCTACCTTCCAAACTTATCAAAACGCTCTTGAAAAAAAAA
>JAPYZA010002218.1:0-39462 GCA_030522685.1 Eupelmus azureus | reverse complement strand
CGCCGCGCCGACGCCCCTAATGAACTGTAATTACATCCTAAGCCCAAATATCGCGTTTAATTACGCCGACGCGGACTGCAGCGCGCGACGGACCTCTTTAAGCGATTAGCCGCCTGCGGTGTTATATGTGCACGCGCGTTCTACTACCTACACATGCTAACTCTTTGTGCGCGCTATCTCGCGCTTGACCCAATTGTCTCTTTCGTGCCCTGTATTTTGATGGATCTGTACGTTAGGAGCTCTCCGATCGAGAAATTATTGGCTTAGGCTCATGGAGCGTCCAAATGCAGACTTTAATTTAATGCATTTAGGCAATAAAAAATTAGTACAGATTTTTATCGGTACTTTTTGCATAATATTATGAAAAAATAATGAAGAATTTTGGAAATTCACAAAAGAACGTTGATCAAATAAAAAGTGTTCTGTATTAAAAACGAACTTTTTGTTTTATATTTTTTATTAATTTAATAAAAACTTTATGCCAATTGTACTTATATAGTACAACATATAATCAGGGATCTCATGCAACGTCTTCATCTTGTTTTGTTACTGCTAGTTTGTGTACTGACGAGTTAAGTACGAGTGCAATTTTTTGCCGTACAGCCGCAAGTCAATATCTTTACAAGGAGCAATAACTTAAATATTTACGTCTACAGATTGCATAGCAGTTAACGCTGTAAATACTGCTACTTCTTTTCGCAATTTTATATTTTATTTTATTTTTTATTTATATATTTATTTTTTAATAATAGCGAAGATTTAATTTCTAGAAATAGTGTGTTTTGATTGTAAAATATTTTAAAAAACATGTTATTATCAGGTTTTGTTTGAAAACTTTTTTACCGTAAAAACCCTGCCTTTATGGAAAAGCAAATTTTTAAAATTAATCAATAAAAAACTTATACTTTTGATCTAATTAAATAATCTTTTTTGATAAAATATCTATAATTAAGATTACTTTTAATACGAAAATATTCAAGTATTATTTTTATCGTATGATAATCAATAATCCGATAAAAATTCGAGAATACCATACAAAATTAAAAGTTTTGAATCTTTAATTTGGGTCTTATTAAAAAGAAGCTACTCAAGCTGATATTTTCGATCGATTGAAATCAGATTAAGCCCAGTCGTATTCTTAAATTACTGCAACATTTATCATCATTTGCATAATTAATTCGAAAAAGAGATGTAAGAATGAAAGTACAGACGCTACAAATCTAGTCCATCCTTCTCATAATTCGATATAATTACTAATAGCCCTATTTACAAATAGAACGGATAATTTAGGGCGACGCGATGA
The DNA here is from genome assembly GCA_030522685.1 of Eupelmus azureus. NCBI lineage: Eukaryota > Metazoa > Arthropoda > Insecta > Hymenoptera > Eupelmidae > Eupelmus > Eupelmus azureus. Next base: position 38,159 of record JAPYZA010002218.1, on the reverse strand, counting down.
AAATAATTGAGGCGTCGAGCCTGCGCACACATCGTATAGGTGTATACACATAAAGGTATAAGTATACTTAAACGTAGAGTGAGAGAGAGAGAGAAGCGCTGGCATATCGTCGCCGTGAGATCGTGCGGCAAACCGCGCGAGCGCGCGCATTTCCGGCGGCAGTGTATGGTTACGTAATGCGTATAGGCTGTCCTTTCATACAGCACGAATAAAAAGGGCTTGAGGGTGTGAGGGACGTACATACGCTCATGAGACTTTAAAGCGTATCGAGCATAAGAGATGTGGCCGCGAGGACCCTAGACATCGACTTTCTGTACTAGAGAGAATAGCACGAGCTGGCCGCTCTCTCGCTCGCTCTGCCTTGTGGGTGAGGCAACCAATTTTCGCGGAAACTTTAGCAATTAAAATATAACTCTTTTAGCTTCTTTAAATATGTAAAAGAGCGTGTAAAATTAAAGCCGTAATTACTTCTCGAAACTATTCATATATCGTTTTCACTTGAAAGAATTATGAAATATAAAATTTTTGTTGAAAGATTTTTCTTTAATCGTTCTCCCCGATGGAGAGGGATGGGTATTAAATAGGATACACAATGAATTGATTAAGTTTCAGGCATCGTGAAAATTTTTTTCTTGTAATTTGTTTAAAAATTTATATACCTAAATAATATATAATATATATAATAACATATAATAATATATAATTTATATACCTAAATATTATTATATTGTTTACAATAACCATTAAATTTTAAGTGAGCTGTGTACCACTATTTTTCAAGACAATTGTTATCAAAGATTAATATTTCAATATATAGGGCTAAAACATTTGATTTTTGAAACTATATATGTTAAACAATAGTAATTTCGGACTATTAAAATTTTTTAAATTCATAAACTATAAATTTATTTACTTATACTAAAATTCTTAAACAAATTTTAAGAAACAAATATTCTGTAATTTTTTAGTTTATAAACCCTAAGACAATTTTGTATGGTTATTTATTAATCGAATGTATTATTAAAAAATAATAGTAATGGACAGAAAACGACAGACGATGTTTTTTTGTCGTATCAAATTACAGTGACTACCTACGCATACGGCACAAAGAACCTGTAAAGAAGGATGGTGTAGTGCTGCTGTTTTAAAGTAACAGGTTTGTTACAGCGGCACTCTGCGTGCTTCCAGTAAATCTAGATTTATTATTTACCAACGTTTAATTTATGGTTTTAAACGTTAATTAAAAAAATATACCGTTTTACTATGTTTGGAATATAATCATTAAAGGTATCTGCTTTAAGTATAGTGATTGGTCATATATTTTTCACTAGAATATTTGTGGCTTATTACTTTAAGTTTACTTTATTAAAAATGGAGTAATAATATATAATCGTATTGACTCAGTTTGAAAAGTGAGGTTACGGAAAATATTGTTCATTATACTTACTGATTTATTATGAAAGTATATCATGGATTTTTAATTTATATCTATTTGATCTGGTACAATAATAATCTAATAATGGTTTATATTAATGATTTATAAAGATAATCCACTATTGTGGAATATACTTTGTATATGGAAATAGCATTATTTATAGCGTGTAATACAATTATATAATTTATAAACAATGAGAATTAAAATAACTACCTAATAATTCAAAGTATTGCTTTTTTAAGACTTTTTATAAAAATGATTTTATTTTTAGTTTAGCTATAAACAGATTTCTTTATCAATTATTTACTTTATAAAATAGCAACAATTTTTATATGTAGTAATCACCAAATAAAAGTAAATAATAAACTGCTATTTTCATTATAATTTTGGTTTCGTTTCAAGAAAGTAAATCTCCGGTAATAAACGGCGAGCCATCACATAAAATCTTAGCCGTGTGCAAATATTCTCCTTTCATATACATGCAAGTATAAGCGAGAAGGCCTCTTTATATACGGGCAGGTCAAGAATTTATAGCTTAACTGAAATTCGGTAGCTCGATACGCGAAGGGTGTACTTTACAATATTATGCTAATCCAAGAAAGCATCGGATAAAAGTGAATAAGTGAGAGAGAGAGAGAGAGAGAGAGAGAGAGAGAGAGAGAAGAGATTATGCGCCGAGAGCGAATCGATTATAGTAATTTGCGGGCCGTAAGTTTATTAAATTACACGTGGCGAGCCCCCGTATGGCTGCTGAACGTATAACGCGCTCGCGAGCGCGCGGCAAAATTGAACGGTAGATACATCGGGATTGTTTTATACAGTCCCGGCTGAATGACGGTAATTTTAATTTCATGCATCGGCCGGCTCTCCGCGTCATCGCAATATTTCATTAATATAATGTCGGGAATTTCTGCGCCTCTTTAAATGACTTTGGATGCCTGATTTTTTGTCATTGTTTGACGCCGCTGACATGTTTTCTACATTGCTCATGGTAGTTTCATTATATTTTCATAATAATTGTCTAATACGTCACGTTCATTTTTATCATTTATCGAAATACATTAGTTCATATCTTAAGTTCTCAATTGACTATTTAAAGTTCATTAATTTCCGTTAATGTACTTATAGAAAATGTTTCTTCCAGTACATTTATATTATATGTAAATTTAATTTGTTTTCCTGTAATAGCCTAGATAATTGACTATTAAAGAAACAAATATATTGAAAATTCAAATAAATTTTTGCTTACAAGTGTTGTTCCCGCATCAAGCAGGAGTTACGGCAGGAGAGAAGAAAAAAATAAACAATTCAGACTCTTTTCAACAACTTTTAATAACTTTCTTTTTTAGAGGTGATCTATTTGCTTCAGAGATTATACAAGGATACTGATAATCAACAAAATCGCTTACCGCGCGACGGCTTTCAATTATTTTTACAAAATGAATCTTCGCTCCATTAGCATGTATACAGTTACATTACAATTTAGAATGTTCAGATGCAAATTTTCTAGTATACGTGTCTATTAAATATCTTAGATAAAATATCGATCCTTAACAGGTGTCATGTCTGAAGGTTATGTCTGTTACTACTTACACCATATACATAAACTATGAGTGTCATTTTTATTATAAACATTGATTCAATAAACAACTAAATTTTAATACTCAAACAAAATATCAAAGCAACAAATATTTAGTACTAAAAATTTCCATATCAAGTAGAACTCGGAGAAGTGCAAGTAGAAGACAGCTCAAGCTTCCAAAAGCCAGGCCCAGCGAATAAATCAGACGCCGAGCGCTGTAGCTACCCGGGCAGATCGGGTTTGGTTGCTGTCTGGCGTGTAAGAAAATACAGGGGAATTGACGCGACAGGCGTTAAGAGTGAGCTGCGCAAATCAGGTGGGTATGGGGCTCGTAGCTCTCTGAAGAGGATCAAACCCCGAAAGTCGTCGCAGCCGTGCGCGGAGAGTGTCTCTCCGCGCCTCTCTCTCCCTGCCGATGTAATCCGAGGAACGAGCTCACAAGTACATCCGGCGGAGAGGGCAATTGCTATCGATACTTTCACCGTCGAGGATCGACTCTCTCTCTCTCTCTCTCTCTCTCTCTCTCGCTCGCTCTGGGAGTCGGATACGCTTCGTTTCCCCGAGTGCTGGCTGCACGCCGCTGCAGCTCGTTACACATGCACACACTTGCTCGGCTATACGCGTACACATTGTCGCGCGTGGAGGAAGAGCGAACGAGCTGCGCGAGAGAAGGAGATGGCGCGCGCGCGAGAGAAGAGAGGAAGAGACAGGAGGTGGCGGTGCGCGCTGCTGCCGGCGGCAGTGCGCCTAGTCTGCTGATGCCGCTAGGTGCGAGCCGGGGCTAGGTTAGCTACCCGTAATTAGTGAGAACGTATCGTAATTAGAGAAAATGCCACGTTTAATTGCTAATTGAGTTTCTGGCTGATGCGAGATCTAATTTTAATCACCTAATTACGTGACTACAGGCTACGGCCATACGCGCCCCGCGCGCTAAGGCTACCAATTCACGGATAGACGCGCCCGCGTTCCCGCTCAAAAGCGAGCGCGCAAAGCTGAGCCCCCCCCCTGCAGCTCTCTCTCTCTCTCTCTCTCGCACGTGGCCGCTCGTTTTCGCGCCGCGCACAGATGCTGCGACAGAGATATAGAGGACTTCGATTTGGACAAATTTTAGAGGTATAATGCGACGGCTGAATCTCACTTTTTGATGTTTTCTGTTCGTGTGTGATTGTGGTAGAATTAATAAAAAGGATTAACTCTGCACAAAAGATCATCAAATTACTAAAATAATCTTGGAAAATTACGCAACGTTCCGTAAAAGTGAAGCATGACGCCCGGATTAACATCAATCCCTTATCTGAGCGTCGATATTTGTTCAAAACCGCAATCATACATCAGCTTCGTTTTATTTCCCCCGAAAAACACGGAAAACCGAAATGCTTTACGAGCGCCTGCAGTTGGCCGGATCGGTGAGTGCGGTCTTATTCGCTCATCGCGGCCGATATGCGAGACGTAGGTGTTGCGGTTGCACGGGGCCGATACGACCGAGAGATAGCCGAGTGCTAGTGTGCGAGAGGGAGAGAGGCTTGATGGATATTTCGGCGCGCCAGTGGCCGACAAATCACCCTCCGCTCTCTCGCTCTCCGAAATATTTGCCGGCTTTCGATGCAATGAATAGTAATCGGCGATTAGGAGAGAGCGACGACGTATCGCGAATTTCGATCGTTTCACGGCGCCGTCCGCCTGCTATGGCTATGTGCGCGTGTCCGTAATTATAATTACCATTATTGTTGTTGCTCTATGTTATTATTGCGAGGGCATTCAATATTCGAACTGCCGCGGATAGATCCGTTTCTATTATGCGCGTTTCATTTTCAATTAATTATTAGAACTCTATTTCCACCGATGAGTACTCCGTTATACGGTAAATGAATCGCGGGAGCCTTAAAATTTCGCCCTCTCTCTCTCTTTAGTTCCAAAATTTACGGTTTTCAATAAATCTAGTTTTTACATTTTTGGAATGCTTTTATGGATTCTTTGCTCGATGAGGTGGATATAGAGTCGTTATGTCAAACTTCTTCAAACATGCTACATTTATAATGATACTATTATTAATATAATAGTGGTAGTTAGTTAGAATCTAGTTGAATTATTAAACTTCTACTTGAGTAATACTTCATGTACTTATTATAGAGCAACCATAGATGCAATCGTTAAATATAGAAAAGCTAAAATATAATATCGTCATTTTACTCAAAAGGAGCTTTACACCAACTTCGATGTTATCTCGTGCAGAACATCTATAATTACGTATTTATTAACGCGTTACACAAAGCTGCCATCAGATCCAAATCGGTTCTATTCTATTTATTTGTACTTTGATTGACATTATTGTAGCTATTAATATTCACCTTAGCAACTATCATTTCAATTTACAAGCCGCAACTTCCTCGCAAGATTAAACAAATAGTTCAACAATCTATATTCCGCGTGTCGATCGGATTGTCAACGTGAATATACGTATCGACTCGCAATTTATTTTCGCGGAGCCATAGAGAAGCGAGCGCGCAGACATAAAGGGCCGCCTCGTCGGCTACAATGTCGCACTGGGCACTGATAAACAATTTGATCTTCGATGCGGAGGAGGGATCGACAGAATACGCGCCTGTAACGGAGAGTCCAGAAGCACCGCAAGTGTCTACCTTCTCTCTCTCTATAGCTTAGTATCGAGTACGCGCCTATCGCGAATTCAAGCTAGGACGAGGATGACGGCGCTGCTGCTGGCACGGCTATAGAAATTACACGCCTAACACTCGTGTGGCAGCGGGCTCGTAATATACGCATGCGCGAAAGCGTGTATTTATCGGCGGGGACGAGAGCGACGCGACGCGACGTCGTCGGCTCTTATTAAGGCGCTTATTAACCACGCGGCCGTTTCTAATCTAGGCGCTCGCTCGCGTATACGCGCCCAGGCTAGGCGAGCGCAATTATTGGTTTCGCGTCGCGAGCACGACGAGAGGACGACTATCGGGGCTCTGCTCACTTTTTGCGCCCCGAGGCGCCTGCCGGACCTAAAACTCGCAACTGAGCAAGCGCATAACGTACGAGCTGCTGCTGCTGCTTTCGCTCGTTTATTTAGTCGCGCGCATGCCTAGGAAAATTATGCGGACGACGGCGACTTCGCTCTCGCTTGACTGCACGTAGATTAGTTCATAAGTATGTTTTATCGCCGGCGGGCCTTTGCGCTACAAAAATCCACGTAACGCGCAAGCTGGAAATCAGCGCGCACCATCCAGTTTGAATGAGTCATTTGAATGGCCGGCACTGCGCGCGCGCGCGCTTCTTTTTTATCCTGCGCGCCGATTTATGTGGATATTATTGAAATGATAGGATTACAAGATTTATTAGCTGACGAGCCATTCTTTTAGAGAGCTAAAATTTCACTTCGACTTAATTTAAAGAGCAATATATTATAATAATGTATGTATTGAACGGTAGGCGCAGTTTGCTGTTTTATTATTGCCAAGCTCGATGGCTTCATTTTTCGCCTCGACAAAAGTTCATAATTTATTTTGCGATTTTACCGTTCCGCGGCCGCTCCACTAGCTCCCTATAGCGTAATAAAAAAAAAAAGTTAGTCGTAATACTCAACTACTCGAAATTCGTTTACCGATTGATCGCTAATTGACGAAACAAGGCCTCCGAGTCGAAGCTTGCGCGCGCACGCGTTTCATGTTTGATTCCATTATTATTAAAACTCCGAAAGTGCCCTCGCGCTTGCGCGCGGGCGATTGTTTTTTTCGACCTCCCTCTTTAAACGGGCCGAGGCTCCTGTAATCAAGTTGGAAAATCAGATTAGTCTGCTTGAAAGGGGGAGCCCGCACATCGATGTCGCATGGCGGGTAGCTTCGGTTCTCTCTCTCTCTCTCTCTCTACTGGCTTTCGCTCGCTTCTTTCTCTCTGCGAACATAAATGAGCGAGCGCGCTCTCCGTTCAGACTATTAGCGACGAAATAAAAACAAAGTTATCGAAAAAATGTTACGCTGCTGCTGCATCCCCGTGAGAAGCCGGCCGCTATTGGGAGATGCTAAAAGGCACAGCCGCAACCCGTGCAATTATAAGGAATTGAATTACAAAAGAATATGAGCTACGATAATTGGGTTGCTTCTGGATTATTGAAACGTCATGTTTTATGGTTGCAATTTTTAAACTGAAACTTGTATTATGAAACATTACTGAAAAACTTTTTACTTTCTTGTGGTGTTCGATTTTAATGTATTAAAATTCTGCACAAATAACTATGTTTAACTCGAGACTAGTATGTTAAAATTGATTGATGTGTAGTGTTAAACTTAAAACAAATATTGTGTTATTCAATTCATTGTTATTCGAAAATATGTATTTCTCAAGTGTTTTTATGTTGAAACGTACCAGGTTGAAACTAACGCACAATATATTCACTTTGACACAAAATTCTAGGGTCATTTATTTTTAACTAGTAATTTACCTTAGAAATGACACAAGAAAATTTAAAATGTTATAGTGCCTGCATTCAGAAAACTAGTATTAAGGATTGAATTCAAATAATCAATGTACAACATAATAATTGCATATTTTTGGAAAGTGTTTGAAACCGATATTTTTTAATTTTAAACACTTTAATTTGAATGAAAAAATATCTACTGTAGAAAGTGTCATCGCTTTATAACAAAAAAAGTGTTTACGACTCTTCTGTCTAAACAACGCTAAGGCAAGATCGGCGAAACGTTAAGAAACATTTAACAAAATCGCAGGCCTTAGAGCGGGCCAGGTGAGTGTAAGCGTTTCGCGACTAGCGGCGAATTACGTTCTCGAGCACGCCGCCGTGGGAGCACAAGAAAGGGGGTAGAGAAAGCCGGCCGCGTGCTAGGGCTCGCTCCTCAAAGTGAATTTAAAAAACGAAAAGAGACAAAAACCGGGCAAAAGAAGTCGACGACGGCGAAGAAGAAGAGAAGGAGGAGGAGGAGGCCACGGAGGGAGGAAGAAAGCGACGAGGCGGAGGCAAAAAAGGAAGTCGGACGCCTTATTGTGCGCCGGTGAGACTCCGGACTCAAAGGCTTAGCTTTGTAGCTGGAGCACCGCGCGCGTATAGGAAGAGACTGTGGCGCGCGCGCGCGCTCGTGACTAAAGGGGTGCGGCGAAAAACTCGAGCGGTCCGGGGGGCTGCGGGGGCGGGGGAGACAGCGTGCATGTATACACGTGGAGAATAAGGGGACAAGAGCCAGCACGCTGATTCGGTCTCCACGTGTGTGTGTGTGTGCGCGCTCACGTCAAAGTGTGGGAGGAGGGAGAAAAATACACCTTCCTCTGCCCGCGCTCCGCGCTCGTTCATTTTTATCCCCTAAAGCAATTTCAGCATTGTTTTAAAATAGTACTTAGCGGGGTCATTGTATTATGCATGCGCGCCCTCCACCCTCCGGTCGAGTAAGAGAGAGAAAGAGGGAGGGTGGAGGAGGAGGAGGGGGAGGGGGATACATCGCTTCTGTACGTATATAAGCGTGTACATATACGCGCGAGTGTGCAGAGAACACTTGATTCCTCGCGCGCGCATGTGAGGCACGAGCCATTGTTATCCAGGGCCAGAGGGTGGTTTTCTCTCTCGTCCGAGATTTTTTAACAGCGTCTCCCTTTTTATTCCCGCGTATGAACCTAACCCACCCCCTAACCCTGCCGGCGTTTCTTCTTATTGCACGCGTGAGCTCTCTTATGACGATGCCCAGGATGTATGTACGTCGCCGCCCTGTTTATCGCTGCAGTGTTAAGCGACAACGAACCAAAGTCCCTTTATTTTCTTCTTTTAATACACAGACGCTAGGTTACTTTACAATACTTCTGACAGTATCCCGACTACTTTGTTTTATACGTTTTTCCTTATAAAGCTTAGCTACCTATATTTTACTGTATTTTATTATAATGTAATTTATCTTTAGTAGTTGTTTGTTTAAAAATTGTGTGTGAACAGAGCGAAGGCTCATTATTTTTGTTTTTCTAATAGAAAGGCTCGAAATAGAATTTTTATAATACCTCGTTTTTTTCTAATTTATAGCGACTTTTTTATTTTCAAAATTCATTTTTCGCAACTTTTTTATGTATAAAATTTAATTTATATAATTTATATTATTTACCTATTTGTATAAGAAAATTTATATTTTTGATTAAATAAATCAAAATAGGCCCAAAATACGATTATCAACTTAGTCAAACAAGAATTTTTGCAAAATTTTAGTGAGATCCACCCAAGAATTTTTGAGAAAATAGAAAAAAATTGTTAATATTTCTATTTACTTCGATGTATACATTCTTAAAATCACTTGTAAAGAACTGAACAATTTTATAATAAAATAGTATATTATGCTCGCTGCACTCGGGTGGCAACTTCTCACCAGAGGAAATAACAACTATTTCTTATACTATTTTTCTCAAGCTTAGGTTATTATAGATTTTATAATAAGTGCAAAAAGTATTACTATGCTAAAAGTATAACTATTTTTTAATTTTAAATTTACATTTTTGAGTATAGTGCAATTTAATATGAAATCATTTTGACTTATATTCTAACCTATATTTTCAATAGAAAAAACGTAATTGACCTGTCTCATGATTCGCTCATATATAGACTTAGATTGGCATCACTGGCCTTGATGACGTAAGTTGACCTAGCTCTACGGTCAACTCTCATCGAGGGAGAATTTCATTGTTACGTGACAGGGAGGGAATGCTACTTTTGTCTCGAATTTTGAGAGCGCGAGATGTACTTTCGTCCCTGGATGAGAAAAAAGTGTTCTCTACACAATAAGATTTTAGTGTTCTTTTTACGATGAAAGAAACATACCATGGTAAATAACATGAAATTATTAAATAAAAAATTTTTACTAACATTTTTTTTTATTTCAACTACTTTATCGCATACTTTATCGCATTAAGATCGGAAAGAAAAGTACATTATTAGCTTTTATTGTTTAAAGAAAATAAATGGTAAATATTTAAACGAGAAAAAGTTAAGTGTTATCATCAATGCTTTTAAGAAGTTGTTTTTTACTATAATGAGAAAAATTATTATTTGAAACTTCTCTTTGTTTTCTAATATTGCCGTCTTACGTAAGTAATTGACTTATTAAAATACAAAATATTATATAAAAAAAATTTACTGTATTGATAAAAGAAAATTCAGATTTAAATAAAAAATTTTAAACAATGAAATTGTATTATACTATACTACTCTGTAATTATTAATTTTATTTTAATTCAAAGAATCTTAATAAAAATTAACTAATTTTAATTTTTTACATCTCTTCTTCTTTTTGTTTCATTGGCCACTAGTAACAATCTTTTAAATTACAAAAAGAATTATTAAACAGTGTATCACTATTACCGACTGCTGATTATACAGTCGCTGTTAAAAAAAAACATATACATATTCCAGGATTTAAAAACTAAAATCAACAGATATTTTTAAATAATATTTAATCTGTAGAAATAATCTACTGTCTTCATTAAACACAATAAGTCGAACAAGTATATGCGACAACAATATGCGAAACAAGTTACCAAGGTCATAGATTGCAACTATAATGATCAGTCTGGTCTTTATAATGTCAATAAAAAATAATTTGTTAAAATTTACAATATAAACGAAATAAACTATTCAATAATGAGGAAACTTTTATCATAAACAATTTTACAAAAATATCTTCTTTTTACAAATTTCAGATTTTAATTTGTAGAACAACAAGTATAAGGAAAAAGTTTATTTTTAGCTTTTTTTGTGTGCGAAGAAAATAAGTAATAAACATTTCGACACTGAGCAATGAGTAATATCTATGCAAGGTTGGCTCTATAAAAGCATGTTTTTTCCTTATATGAATTTAGTCGTTCGCTAGTATTCTTACTAAAATGTTTAAAATCAGCATTTTAAGTTTCTTGTTAGTCTTTAGTGTTGTACTTTTACGTAAGTAATTAATTAATCTTTTCACTTATTAATAAATTAGTTATAAAATTTTATTATACAAAAACTGAAGACACAACGAAAATAATTTTTAGTCAACAATAAAATATACATTAATTTTTTTCGTAGTAAAAAGAAAATTCTTTTCAATACAAATTACTATAAAGTTCCCTGCAATCCCAGGATATCATATTTTTGATGCTATTTTATTGTATATTAATATATATTGATCTAATAACATTTTTTGCATTTTTATTATTTTTACTTTGATATCTATAAAATATGATGAAAACATTATATAAAGTTTTAGAAGTATGATGTCCTATTTAATAATGTTCATGGCAATTTCTAGTATCAAAAAAATTTTAAATTTAAATTTTTTAAATTTCTAAATCATCACAAATTTCTACGAAAAATTCTCTGTTTTTACTGAAAATGATTATTAAAACTTCAAATATACTTCATATACACAGAATATTAGAACATTATTAATATTAGAATAATTTGTTAATTTTAGGTAGTAAACATTTAATAAATTATTAGTTTTATATTTATCTTAACTATTAATAAAACAAAAAAATTATTTTTTTAGCAACATCTGGTACAGAATCTGCTACTAACCGAGAATGTCCTCTAATTAAATGCCGTGCCAATAATACAGCTGATACATCTGTTCCACTTTGTCCACCTACATGTGAAAAGGACACTGTGCAGTGTTTAGGAGAAGTAAGAAAAAATTTGGGTTTTATGTTCATTTTACGCAATATAGATTGTTTAATAAACAATACTAATTATCTTTTTCAGAAAGAATATAAGTGTCCCCGATGTTTCTGTGGTCGAGGATATGCCACAGCCTCAGACGGCAATTGTGTCCTGTTATCTGACTGTTACTAGTACTCAATTAACTTTTAATTCTATTTATAATCTTCAGCATTATAAAATTGTACGCTAATCAAGTTTCAATGTTTTTACAATACAAATTTTACATGCATTTTTAAAACCTTTTTCAAAGAATCTTCCATACTGATAACAATGTGTACATAACGATAAAAATCAAAAAATTATGTTACTATATCTAATAAGCATTTTGCACTGAGTATTTTAAAAAACTTCACCAGATTTTACAGTGGCTTGATACGGAGATTATTTAAATATAATTTTATCATCGATGTTAAATTATCCGCAACGTAACATTATATCATCATAATTATAGGGCTTGGAAAGATTGTTATAAATTATCAAAATGAACTTTCATGCTCCTATTTGTACCGCACAGGCGCACCCGCGTCTACATTTGAATCAAAACGCGCGTACGCGCGTGTATTCAGTTATTACACGAGCCTCGCGCTCACGCTGTAATTACGGCGCCGGACACTCGCATTTTTCATGCGCAAAAAGTCAATTAAAAAACAAAAAGAGTCGCGCTTGTGTAAAAAAGGATGCGCACATCAAAGAGGATCGCCTATTGAAAAATCACTGAATATTAAAAGGCGACTATTAAGCGTAGTAGTGCATTATCCGTAAACACAGCCTTCGTTTCAAACACAGGAAGAAAGCAAGGAGAGATAAACAGAGCAGGCGGCATCGAAAATAATGTATCAGCACACGCATGCATCTCTCATGCGAATAAATTTTCCGACGGTACGAGGATGACCTCGCGCCGTCGAGTAATATATATACATATATATAGACGAGTGTTGCGTGTACTAGTATTGTTTCGCAATATAAGGCGCAACGTGTATTCGAAAAGGAAATATAGAGGAAGAAGTGTCTCGCCGCGAGTGACGCCCGCGGTAAGATTCTAAGGGCACTCGAGGAGCGAGCCAAGTAAAGGCTTGCATATACTTACTAAGTACATACTGCTCCTGCATTTCGCTCGAGCCGAGAGAGCGGAGCCAAGCGGCGGAGAAAATTTTGTCCTGCACGCTTTTTTAATAAGATCGACGAGGGCGCTCGCAGGCCGAGTCGCTGCTTCATGAGGGCGTCGAGCAAGCTACTTTCTTTTGTCAGCGATATTTCTCCTTGGGCTTTAACTCCACTCGTGCTTTGCCTGCTGTGCGCCCACTTGAACTATTGTTTAATTGTCATCTTTGCTGTTTCGCATTTTCGACTCTGCGCGCTCTGAAGCCAAAGGGGGGACACGTGTATAATCCTCAGACGCTCAAGGCGATTCTGCATTTTAAGTGTCATTTTTTAAGGAACAAGCACAAATTTACTTTTTAGGAAAATTTAGAATTTTAATAAATTGAAATGTTTATGTAAATTATTGCTAATGAAAATTTCGTATACAATAATAAGTTTAATTACATAAAAATACCAGAAAAATTCTATTAACATTGTTAAAACTTCCAAGGAAAAAATTTAATTACTATCTAGTATGGTTGTCAAATTTTTATAAAATTTCTGATTATAATTATAAATAAGTAAAAAGTGTATGTTTCAGTTCCCGTCACGAATGACAAGAGAATATTTTATTTAGATATTTTATTGTATATCCGTTCTTAAATTTTCTATTGAGTTTGAACTGATTATTTTTAAATATTATTTATGAATTATAAAGAAGACTATTGTTCATCAAGATATTATCAAATTTTAAAATATGAATCTATCGATCTTCACGAATAGTAAAACTTAACTCAAAACACAATAAAGTGTACAGTAATATCCTTTTGAAACCACACATATTGAATTCCCATAAGGGCAGGGATAGGAAAAAAACTGCAAATAAATTATAAGAAAAATATATTGGGAATTACAGAAAAGACTGCAACTAAAATATAATAAATTAAATCATTTAAAGCTATTATAATAATTAAAACAAATGGTTTCCTGTAAATTATATGTGTTTCGACCACATATACTTAACTCCCTGTGCCCATCTGGTTTTTTCCTCTATGTAGAAAATTCGCTCAACTTTAGTCTTGCCTGAAGAGGAAATGCTTGAACTGATTAACCGAACCAAGTATCTCTAGACAAAACAGGTTTAATATATGGAAATTTTTAAACCATTTATTTTCTTTCAAATTATTTCAAAAATTTCAAATGCTTTACCTACTCATATTTTAGTTTCAGTCTTTACTTTAATTTCAAATATATTTTCCTTATAATTTAGTTGCAGTACTTTCATTTATCCACAGGAAAAAGATTTCTTTGTCACTCAAAATGTTTGTTTTTGAAAAAGCTATTATTATAATATTGAGTTAATGTTTTTTCTTGTTTATGACAATCGATAGATTTACCTTTTAAAATTTGATGATATGTATTTGTAAAAATGTAAGTATGATAACTTCAATGTATGCTGACCTGAAATATAAAAATCTGATAATTATATCAATGTAGAATTGTAACTATGTCAACCAAACAAAATGTTAATTTGACTTATCACTCATTATGTAATAACTAATAATATCACGACAGTACGTTTTTACTTAATTTAAATACAATAACTTTAAAAAAAAACGACTTTGAAAAATATGGACTACGCAAGTAAATTTAAACTATAATCATTTTAATAAAATAAAAAATTAGTACTTTATATCACAAACATAAACTGTTCTTTCGTTGAATCAATAGTAAAAGAGGTAAATCCTTTAATAATTACGGAGAAGCATAGCGATGTAATACAGATTAAGAAGAATAGGAAGCAGCAGCGCAGTGTCGTGCGAGCAGTTATTATGCGGGGTTTAACTATAGTTGGGGCGGCATCGAAGCCGATGAAACGGCGCTCGGCGAACGCAATAGCTGACACCGATGCAATTCATTTCTCGAGGAGAGCGAGGAGGTGGAGACTATGTTAGAGCATGCGAATACGGTTACCAGGTAGCAATGCGAAAGTTGCTGGCCTGTGCAGCGACAATTCCAAAACTACGACGCTAAGTACATGGCCGTGGGGCGCCTGGCCAAAGGCGCTAGAACGGCCCTCTCGTCTCTTCATTGTTCGCCTTCTCTCTCTCTCTCTCTCTCGCTCTCTCTCACTCTCTTGCTCTCTCTTTCTCTCTATATTCCTCCCCTTATGTATGCCTCTCCTATTCATTCTCGGCCTCTCTCACCGAGTGTGTTTCTTTCTCTCTTGCTCACTGCTTCTTATCTCTTATTTTTTTTCCTTCTCTCAGACGTTTGTCATTTGCATCTATATCTCTTTTTACCTTTGTGTTTCTTTACTTTTTTGTCATATTTTCGTTTTTATTTTTTTATTCCTACAATTCTTAATCTTTTCAATTCGATTTTCTATTTTAAACTCCACTATCCGTGTACAATAATAAAGTAGAAAAAGACTAGTTTGGTAAGACGAAAGATATAAGAATAAATTTTTATTTAATTGAAGGATAGTAAGAAATGGTCAAATTTATGTTTTAGAATTTTATTACTAAATTTTATGGCAGAAATTATTTCTAAATCTATAATCTATACGTTAATAGTTTTATTAAAGAAGAATTTTAATTGTACTTATAAAATTTTATTTATTGTACGATTATTTATTCTTTATTTATCACATACGTCAGACTACAAGTTTATCAAATAAACAGCCTTAAAAAAAGTTTTCATTAAAATTATTAAAATATCAATACAATTCTTTACAAATTTTCATAAATTAATATTTTTTCACTAAACTACATCTGTAATTACAGTAATTGTAGATAAGTATGCCTTTAGCGTTTGACTAATTTGATGCATAAAATAACCCAAAATGGAAATTACACAGCCTAGCTACACAAAACAAGTTTCCAAGCATTTATAATCTGATAACATACTAGCACCATTTAAATTCCGTAATCTTTTAAATCGGTCGTATTACATACTAAGCAAAAATAAGATCGACAATAGAATCCAGCTAAACGAAAATAAAAATTCAAAATGCAGTATTTTCGGTTAATAAACGGAGATTTTTTTCACCGCGTCATTACGAGCGAGGCCAGTATTCTCGTAAAAAAATCGACTAACGCATATTTCGTTGATTAAAATCGTTAGCATCGATGCTGAATACACATATATAGAGAGAACAGAGGGCACACGCGGCATCGCTTCTCATTTACGCTTCGCTTTGTAACAATTTTAAATTAATGACCAAACTCGCCATTACTGTAATTAATACTGCCGACATTATGCTGGTTGTTTTGTTCGCGTTTTCGCGCGCGCGCGAGCGCGAGGGAGGGAGGGAGAGAGAGAACGTCTGATGCATCGCACAAAAATACAAAAAAGTTCCGACGCGCCAGCGAACGCGTAAATACACAAGCCCACGTATACAGCAGCAAGACCGAGCTACATACTCGCCTCCTCGCTCCGTCGAAAACTCGCCCCGACGACTCTGCTCCGTAAGCGAAATTTCAAATTAATTATTGTTTTAAATTTCCATAAACTGTCTCTGACGGCGGGGCTTGGCCAGCTCGACGCGTAATGCGTTCGATTTTCCCCCTACGGTCTCGCAAAAAATGCTCATTGCGTATGTACAGGTGTCAATAAAACACAACAAAGCCTCGTCAGCGCCGCCGCCCTGCATGCAAGCGAGCGAGAGATGAGATAAATATGGGTATTTGAGCGCGGTAGATAATGCAAACAAACGCTTGCACGCCGTGAGTTATGCCCCAGAAGTGCGCCATCGCTCCCCCCGCAGCCTGCGTGTATATAGGCGCGACGTTCGCTCGCGCTCGGCTCGCAATTGCGATACGCTTCGTGTTAAATTTGACTTGAATTACCCGCGCCGGCGATATAGGCGAGCCACGAGCGGCCCAGTCCTATTATTAGCTCGTGATTATTCGCTTTCGACGATCTATTACGTTTACGCCGCGGCGAACTTTGCGCCGCCGCCGCCGACGCCGCCGAGTTTCCTGGCGGTGATATCGCCTCGTGCGGATGTGTATACGTGTGCGTCACTCGCCGAGGGGGCAGAAGGAAGACGCGGCCGATTTTCGAATATCATATTTGATTCGATCATATCTGCTGCTTTATGTGTACGCGCGAGCCAGAAAATCTTACCGAGTCGCGCATTAGCGCTATTTGATCGCGGTGATTGCGGCTATTATTAAGAGGGCTTTCGTATCGCAAGCTCGTGTGTTACTGATTGCAAATATTGATTTTACGATGAAATTTGGAATGTGATTTTGAATTGTACAGGTTTTGTTTTAAATGTTAAATTTTGATTTTGACGAAAATATTTTATTTTAATAATCATGACAGTAAATTTATTTTTATCATAAAATCATTACTTTTTGATTTATTTAACTCAATTTTATCGCGACCTGAAGCTCTGTAAAACAATTCTTTAAAATAAATAGCCCCTTGTTATTGATTTCAAATAATCTTGGAACTGTTCGGAATATATATACGATTACAATTTCTATTCTCACGCTGAGGAGCTTTATGACTTTTTACAGTAGTAACAGAATGTTTTTGTATAAGTAGTAACAGACGAGATTACGGGCGAGCCAAAATGTATGTATTCACCATTGGAGTATACGTAAATTTTATTATGCGCAACAATTTAAGCAACGTCCGCATGTATATAAGCTATTAGTTCGACGTGGGTATAATGTTCTTAATATTATGCGCTCGGGGCCCTATTTGCATAATGACTCTATTTTGCCTCCCGAACGATGTAATGCGCCGCCACGACCGCGCGGGCTGCGAGCACGCGCGTATATAGCTGTATATAGATGCCGAGCAGCCAGCCACAGCCTTGGAACGCATATTTCGTTCGGCTTCTGTGATTTTCGTGAGAAGTATCGATTTCTCACAGACCTATCATGCCGGAGCTCAAGATCATTTTCTACTTATCACGAGGCTCTTTCGAACTGTGAAAATAATCCCTTCCCCCCCTTTTACATTCTGACATCGCTCGGCCATGGCTCATCCCTTTTGCATTAGCGATTCTATTATGCTTTTTCAGTTCAGCTCAGCCGAAGACTGCGCGCTTGGAATTCCGAATAACATTATTATACGTACGTATGCAAAAGCGCTTTATGTAGATACAATGCTAGAAATAAAAGTAGTCTACTATCGGGGAAATCACGAAAATTGCACGCTTGGTTGTAAAGTACTTTGGTTTTACGAATGTAAAATTGAGAAAGAATATTTCGAGAATTTCAGAAATTTTTTTTATCGAGGCATTCGCGAAATCAGTTATCTAATTTTCGATACACAAATAAACTCTGAAACACTAAATATTGAAGATTATGTCAATAGATTTATAATCCTGCCTCAGTGATTTATTAATGCGGTATTTCCACTGATAATATCAAATTAATTTATTTAATGTTTTCGAATAATTATTTATTTGCAAACCGAGTTTGCGTGCTCGAAAATTTAATTAATAAAATTATGAAATATTTAAACATTAATTAATAATAAATAAACTTAAAGTCAGTGCTACATTGCGAATCTAGCTCATTTCTCTTCCAGCTCTTTATTTATAAGTGATAAATCTCATTTCACCACATAACGAATTGATTATGTACAAAGCATCATTCTTATGGACAAAAATAGCCTCTCTTTGTCCATTACTGAGCCCAAAAAACTGCTAGCTTCCCGCCCGTTCATAATAAGATACAGTAGACATAAGAGCGGCATGAATCGGTCGGAAACGCATTATTTGTCCTTAATTATTTATCCAATCAGGTGCATGAATAACCCAGTTTTTAAGCGGGCTCAAACGTCCGCATATCGCGACTAGGCGGCCGCGCGTCACTCATCGGCTCGACCTTAATCATTAATTACGTTAATTATGCGTCATCCGCAAACAGCTGCGGATCGAAACATACTCGATAGGCGCGCGCGCTCGCGCTCGGCCAATAATGGTTTATTTGTTTACTCAATTGATTTCTGGCCGGCGACTAAACGAGCTCTATATACATATACTTATATAAATGAAAAACGAGAACGGCGCGCATTCAGCTCTCATTTGCCCGGTGTAAAGACAGGACAAGCGGCGGCAGGTTTAACACGTTGCTATAAAACCGCGCGCGCGGAGCGAGCATAATTTAGTAATGAACGGCCACTTGGTCTCGCAAATGGAGAGAGAGAAGGTCGCATCAGTGCGAAGGAGCGAAAGAGAGAGAGAGAGAGAGAGAGAGAGAGAGAGAGAGAGAGAGAGATGCACGACACCTCCTTTAGGAGGCTTCGGTGATAGGATAATAGTAATGTGCTTAATGGTTAATGGAGGGCATTGAAGAGACACTGCGAGTGCGCGAGGGATTCAGATGACACTCATAATGGGACTTGTGTGCGCGGATCAGCGCAAGCGCGGCACCGGTAATAAGGTACAAGTGGCACAAAATAGCTGTAATCGCGCCTTCTCGACGTCGCGCGCGTTCGCTCGCTCTCTCTCTGTATATATGCGTGTAAGATTGTATCCAGATGACGGTGCGCCTCGTGTCCCCCAGCATCAGCAGCAAGACGAAAGAGCAATGACCAAAAGAGCCTCTGCGCTTGTCTGGATATCTCCCTAACTTGAGCTATTATATCAAGCTTCGCTTTTATATATGCGCTTCCTTCATTCGATCTGGGTTATATACGACGCATCATTTTTCTACCGACGAATTGGCCTTTATGATCGCGTTTCGACGTTAATGTCGTTAATGAGATAATGACCCTGAGGAAATTATCCTCAGCCGGCGATCACGTGGACGCCCTGTTCTCTCGCGCTAGCTTGCTTTTGTTCATTATCTAGGTCATTTTTATTGCTATTATTATACTCGCTGTATTTTTACCTTGACAAATTTATAATACTTGACAATTATCCAGATGAAAATATGTATATGCTTATATTTCAATTAGAATAATGTACGTATATAATTAAAGAATTTTATCTAGTATTATTTTTCTTGTAACATTCTGTTTAATTCTAATTCCTTCACAGAAAATACCAAGTTTGTTACAATTACTCGCGCAAAGAAATAAGATGCAAATACAGTTAGGTTAATGATTTCCTTTATTGCTGTTACTTGGTCGAAGTGAAATGTTGGATACCGAAGCGATGAGCTACTATCCTCTTTTTTTTTGTTTATTACTATAGAGATTTTGGATGCTCTATTGTCTCTGCGGCCAACGTCCGTGAGCGAGCTTGTACGCTCACTCACCACGTGCTCTCTCCAATATCGATTATTTATAATCGGCAAGAGAGAAATCTGCGCCCACGGACGATCCTCTTCGATCACCGCGGCGCGGCCTCCGTAACGTCATCAATTGTATACGTTACGTCGATACAATAGATAATAGGTATAAGATAATGAGGATTACGTCTTAGGTATCAACATCTGCTTAAGTATTACATTCTAAATTTTAAGTCTAACGGGAACAAAGTTTAATAGATTATATTTATGCCAGTGACAATTGATTCTGTCTAATGAATCGAAAATTTATCAGATTTTCCTCATTCAACCCGGAACACTCATCGATAACATTTGATAGCTCGAATAAAATATCCACTATTTTACAAACAGATCAACATCGGATAAATTACAATACCGGCATGGTAATTCGTAACTTCGTTCCTCGCCGAGAAATGATCGAGCACTTCGATAGCGCAAAACGAGCGCTTACATCACATTACATCATACTCGCCGATCCCAGACAATAATTCACCTCGGCCGCAAACAGATCGCCCTGCGTCATCACGAAAGACAGCAGCGGCTCTTCTCGCTGGCTCGCTGACGATTCGCGCCGCGATATTTTCGGGCTATAAAGCCCAGACCACGGGCTAATCCCCAAGTATTGCGCCTCTTTTACGAAAACGATTTGCGAAATATAAATGAACGATCGCAGCCATCCAAACTAGCGCGGAGCAGCGAAATGACTTTCCTAGACGCGACTATGCGAATATACCCGGGGCGGGTAAAAGAGGCGGAGCAACGTTTCACTTAGCGAATTCGCTCGCGCGGCCCGCTAAAAAAACATCTCGCCTTTGACCGGGGCGAACGGACGATTTTTTAAAAAAATTTTCATCTATTTCGGAGGGGGCGGGGGGAGGGGGGCCGAAATAAAAAAGGAAGATTGATGGTCGGCGCGGAGGAAAAAAAATAACAAGTTCAGCGATTTCCATTCGCGCGAGCAAGGACGCGAACGAGCGCACACACCTGGATTACACGTGGAAAAAATATAAAACTTTTAATAATCCACTTTTTCGACTGATTTTTTTTACGCCGAGTTACCTTTTTGTTTGGCGCCGGCGCGCGCGCGGCAACCTCCGAAATTTCTCCGCCTCGGCGTTCTGTTGTGTAAACGTAACAAGTCGCGCTCTTTGCCCCCGTTTAACCGAGTAAAAATGCACCGTCCGTTCTCGCCCCCTTTCGGCCTTTCGCTTCGAAATAAAACTGACTCGTTCGAACAAGAGACGACTTATGCATAATTTTAACGCGCCCGTGAAAATAAGAACAGCCTCGCCGCGCCGTCCGGCGAAAATAAACGCCTAATGTAATAAACCTATTGATTTTGTCCTTTATCATTTCAGAAGCTAAAACACATCGCGTAATATTTATTCTAGGGTCTTTCAATTTATTCATAGTTTACCGAGTTCGGCGAATTTCTTTATCGACAAACAAAACAGCGCGCGCCCGCGCGGCCCACTGCTATACCCGCCGACTGCATTTGCAATCCGGAATGAAAAATAGGAAAGAGCACAGGGGAAGAGCGTATTCCCGAAAAAAAATAAACAGCGCGCGCTCGCGCACATACACACACGCTCGCCCCTACGGCTAGCGCAATGCTTCCTGGAGCTGGCCCGTGCAGCGCCGATCGCGCCGTACGCGAAAAAATAATTCAATAATCTTGGCAAATTTTTATTCCGCGCCGCTGAGGATTTAATTAAACAGGCGAAAGCAGATTTTATTATTTGCAATCGCGAGAGCGAGCGCGGAGGCCTTCGGCTTTCTTTGTGTGCTCGAAAATTCGCGGCACACGTGGAGAGCTGTATAATGCAGATTCTTTCGCCTGTGCCTATACGAGCTTCTAAATGGATTAGCGCGAGCGAATTGACGCTCGATTTCGTCGGCCGCCTCCCGCGGAGATGCTCGTTTCGAGCTCCAGCCTCCGCTTCTTTTCTGGGTGATTAAATTGCGCGCTATTGGTTGGGAATACTCGTTTGGACTTTAAATTGATTATGGTGAAATTATTTTTTTTTAATATTGATTCGTACGGCTGTATGGACATTTTTTAACGAACTACTTCAGTTAACATTCGTAGTTGTCTTATGAGGAACAAGTCTGCCTGTATTCATTATCTGAATTTGATAAAATAAAAAAATGATATTTACAAAAATGTTCATTAAGCTATTAAGTAATGTAGTGTACAGATTATTCAAAAATTGAAAAAAAATGTTTCATAAACATTCGAATATATCCGGTAAACGACAGAAGAAATTAGTGATAGCGAATAAATGATTTAGCTGCAGTGACAAAATCTGTATTCTATGACTGACATTACCAAATTTTTTTCTCCAAATGGCTGCATAAAAGGAAAGATAAAATATATGTACATATATCAAAATTTTTTTTTATGACAGCCAGTCAATCACCGCTGCTCTCAGCGCGCATTTTGGATTCCGCATATTTTTAATTTCTTATACACATTCATCAATTTTAAAATAATCAATTGTAAATTTAATTTTTTTTTTTTAAACAAACGAACTCCCGTATGAGCAAGTATCGTTTTTATCGGTTAAAGATTGTATACGCAAGGTTTTAATTGAAACATTTTTCTTCGGCGAAAACTGCATGAAGGATTTATAATAACTGTGCAAACAACTGTCAAAACACAGGTGCGCTAAATAAAAAGAAAGCTTGCCGCCTGTAATGTATTTTGTTTCAACGAAACGAATCTTGGCCATAAACAATTTTAAACAAATGAAAAGCACAATAAAGGAAAGAATATATATTATTGTTAGCGAAAAACAAAATAAAGCAATATAAAATTCGTATCTTGTTTCCTGTTTACATCGGAATGGTTTATTCAGCTTGCGCGATATTACTAGGCGAAGTTTACATTATCACGTCGGCCTGTAGCGGAGGGGGCCGTCGTCGGAAAACCCGGCACGGACAAAAGAGCCAGCACGAAAATTGCAACGGCATATAAAAGTGCGCGAGCGCAAAGTCTGGGATTAGCGTCATCCGCAAATTAACCTTCCCGAAATATCGGAAGCGAGGCAATATTTCTTGCAGATTTTATCTCTCGGTCTCTCTCTTTGGCGCTGAGGCTGGTGCGGGGCAAGAATAGGCGATGATAAAGTGCCTCGGCGTCATCGCACAGTAGCCGCCGCCGCCGCCGCCGCCGCACGAAGAGTAGTCCGCGCGCTCTCGCTTATGATTATTCATCGGGCCGGCGAAGCCCCCCGTTTTTCGCCTCTCCTTCTCTCTCTCTCTCTCCGCTCCGTCCTCAGCGTCCAGTTTGAAAAATCGAACGCGCGCGACGAACTGGGCGTCGCCATTTTCTGATTGAATCCAAGCTCAAAGCCCCGCTCTGCGTGTGTTTTGTCATCCATTGGCGCCATCGACTCCCTCTCTCTCTCTCTCTCTCTCTTTCATTCTCTCTTTCTGTGTATGTATGGAGAGAGAGAGAGAAAGAGGGTATGAGAAAGGAGAAAGCGGCCAAAGGGACAGACGGAGAAAGAGCGAGCGGCCGATGAACTGATTCGAATTTAGCCCTTGCGCGCGCGCGAGCTCGAGCGCAGGCCTGCAGCCGAGAGGCTAGACGATACCTCCAGACACAAACGGCTGCGGCGCTTATTTCCAAAATCGCGGCCGCTTTTTTTTCGGCCTCGTGCGGCTGGCTTTGCATTTGCCTGAATACTTCATTTTCTACCGCTGGATTTAGCTTTTCTTTGATATTTCAAATCCAATAAACAACAAAAGCTCCAATTAAGAGGATTAGTTTGGAGAGGTTGGTTTATTTGTCTCTATTTATTATTTGAGAGATAATTAAACTAATAAAAATTTTCTACTAGCAGAATTAAACAAGATTACAGTATTTAATAAATTTAAAATTTTACATGATTTTTTAAAAGTTAGTCTAGATTACTAATTGCACATCAGATATATAATTTTAGATAATTATATGATAAAGTGTTAAATCCAATATCTTTTAGTATTGTTAAAGTGAATCACGATACATTAGAGATGATCATAAAAAATTGGGTTACTGACAATGAGTATCTATATATTGTTACATTATAACCACGATAATAATACATAGTGAAATTAAAAACGATGAATAAATGGGACGGAATTAATCTGATTCAGCGATTATTATCTTCACATTTAGCGAGCAGAGCGGCATCAAAGAAAAGTCGGCGCTTTATACAAAAAGACACACAGAGAGAGCGAGAGAGCAGGCGGCTCGCGCGAGCGAGCGAGAGGGCGAAAATCAGAGCGTAATGCTTGGCAACAATTATGAAAGTCGAGGTAATAGGAAAATACATCAATTAAAAGCAAGAAAAATTTAACGAGGTATAATGGCCGTAGTAGAGGAAAAGGCACGTTCATCACCGGAATAATGGACAGGCGTTCTCCTCGTTACACACTCCGCTCGCGCGCATTTTTAACGAAATGCGCTCGCGCTCGCGCCGCTTTTCCCACTTTGTTCGCGCCCCGGCGGCGCAGCTTGTGCATTTTTTATTTCAGAAATAAATGCGTTTCGCTAGAAATAATATTTAACAGCGTAATGCGACAAACCCTGCGGGCCCGCCTCGTTCGCTGGAGCCGCTCTGCCACGTACGTGCCACGCGCCTCGGCTCAAGCGCGTTTTACTAAAGCGCGAGCGCGCGCCTCTCTCTCTGTGTTTTTGTATGTATGGGGCTGGGCTGTATGTACGTGGCTGCGTGTGCGGCCATCCCCCCTCCGCGCGCAACACGTGTGATGACACTGAAATTTGTTGAACTTCGCAACTTTGAGTGTCGTCGGACTCTTGCCGAGTTCAAGCGCGCCGGGTAATGAGCTGCGCTGCGCGGCTCGCTTTGTTAAACGATTCGTTAAGTGCTTACTGTAATGAAGTAAGGAGATTTTCTTTCGAGTTTATAGCTTCTTGGAAATGCTTTTAATAGGCTCCACGTTTTGTTTTTATATTTCTGTAAAAGGACGGTTGTCAGATGTATTTGGTATTATTGTAAATAATTCTAGTTGGTTAATTATTGCTTATATTGATTTAAATATTTCTAAAGCTTTGATGCAATCTTCTTATTTTCTTAAAATTTGTTTGCAGTAAACACTTGGTCGCATCATATTCATCAAACACAGATAACGCAAAACATTAGACAGTTACCCCAAAGTAAGTTTATTTTAATAATTCTTGCAATATAAGCATTGAAAGTCAACATTTGCAAATAAAATTTCTTAAAGCAGAGAGCTCCAGCTGATAAATCTTCGATGAGCTCCATATACCGATCGCGTTTCCATAAAGTGCGCGCGCGAGTATACTGGAATCGGCAAAAATAAATCTCAACAGATAATAAAAGCTGACTGGCCCTATATATTCGCCCAGCCACACACACTCAAGTCCGCGATGACACGTAATTTTACATAGACGCATGTAGCGCGGAGCTCAGAGATCCGCATATATCCCGCCCATATACTCGCGGCGTTATAGGCGGATCGTCAAGATATGTGCATGCATACGTTGATATCCCCTGCATAACTGCATTAGACGGACGGATGGCGCGGGTACATTTGCGAAATGATGTGCGGCCGTACATCTATGTAGCGCGCGCGCACCCCCAGGAGAGAGATTCCCTCTCTCTCTCTCTCTCAGTCCAAGGACGAAGCTCACGACGGCTGCCGCATATAAAAATACCTATAAAGATACTTTGAATTTTATATTTGCCGGCGAGCGGTCAACATTCAAATGAAGCGGATCTATCGGCCCCGCTGCGCGAGCTCTGATATACTTTATATACGGCCGGCCCCTACCTCTTCCCTGGAGAAGATGACCGGTTGCATGAAATCCGCGCCAAGCGCCCAGATCTATTTCGCCCTCTGCCATTTGCGGCCAGAAGGTTTAGATGTATGGAGGATTGAAGGGTCGCGAGGCGAGGCCTCGACTTTAAAAGCTGCGCCCTGCGTATTTCGGAAGGGATAAGAGAAGGGTCGCGCTGCTGCTGCTTCTTGCCTATATGAGAGGTTATATGAGGAGAATATTTCCTGAATTTCAAATCCAAGTATTACAGCTTATTTCTATTTTATTCGCTCGATTTTTTTTCTAGATCCAGGCTTTTTTATGCTTTATTATTAAGCAGAATTAAATAATGTTATTTGGTTCTAAAATTACAAAATATGTATTATAAATGAAAATTATTTTAAACCATCTCCAGAATTTACTATCGAAAATAAAAATTTATAAAAATAAAATTCGCAAACACAAGTTGGTTTTGTGGCTTAACAAACTACTTTGCATTAAAAACATGTAAACAAATTCAGACTATTCATCGAAATCCCGTTACACTGATTTCTCGAAGAATAATAAAATCCAGAAATGCTCGGCAGAATACTGCATTAATTATTTCCACAATTTCGCGCGAGGCGTTTAAGAATCGAAGGAGATTGTGAACGAAAACAAGGATAAATCTAATAAAGCGAGCGCTCGGCATCGCAAAGGCAAGCGGCGCGGCGCTATCTCGGTCCGGGCCCTAGCGCCCTTCGAGCCCTTCCTCCCAAGTAATTTAAATAAACAAATTATAAATATTCGCTCGGCCGCGCAAAATAAAACGCTGGAAATGAATAATCATTGCAGCGCGAGAGGACGAGAGAGGGAGAGTGAGAGAGGAAGCAGCGAGCGCGAGCTGCTGCAAAAGCAAGGCAGGCCGATTCGATTGATTAAATTTTTAATAATTCATTTGCATTTCGCCTGCTTCTCCGCGCTTGGCTTCGTGTTTTGCCAGAACGCGCTCGCACACTTCTACCCCTTTAATATACTTTTAAATTACATTTTTAATTGACGCAGAGGACGGGCGAATTATCGATTGTTTCGACGGCGGCCTGGACCCCGCGCACCGCCACACCGCCGACGCCGCACGCGCTTGATCAGAGAGTTTATTACCGATGGCTCCGCTTCTTCTGCTGCTTCTCTCTGCTAAATATTTATGCCGCGCCAATCCGCACGCATTTTTATGAAATTTTTAGATCTATTTCAAACTAATTCGAGATCCCTTATTTTTCTATTATTTATTATTACAAAATGATTAAATCCTTAGTAAAATTTTCCTTTTTCCTTTTCTATCAACATCAAATATTTGATGTTCCAAAATTTCAGTTCAGTCTCTGGAGTTTATTCAAACTTGTTCCCAGCTACATTCTCAACGAAGCGGCAAAATTGGCATCCTTAAAATGTTTTGGTCCAGTTGAAAGAGAATCGCGCTTGCGTGCGATATGACGAAAAGGCGAGCGCAGAGGACTAAGGAAATCAGACTTGGATCTGAATCTCATAACTTCCGGTCGGACGGCGCAGGGCTCAATATTCAAGATGACCATCGGCGGACATGCAGGACGACGACGGATGTGACGTCACGCTCCGTCGCCGCCTCGAGTCATATTAGAACGAGAAGTTTCATATTGCCTCCCTCCGCTTCGTTCCTGCCCCCCCCCCCACCCCTGACATCCTGGACGCTGGCAGTGGACGACCGAGATTTCCTTGGCCAAAGTTTATCCATGGTTCACCTGGCATCGTGCTAATATCCATTGGAAATACTCTATCTCTCTCTCTCTCTCGCTCTTCTCTGCTGCCGTCGCTTTTAGTTAAGAGAAGCCTGTGACCAGAGTTGTATATATATCTAGTTATATGAACTGTCTTGCCAGGCTCGGGCTGTTTCTACTTATACCTAGTTTTATTAGAAAATTTATTGTCTGTATTTGTAGTGTATTGATTTGATGCGGAAATTGTAGAATAATCATTTATTTTAAATCATCAACTAAATCATGCTTTACCTTAAAGAATAAATATTATTAATAATTGTCAAGTAATTTTATTTTTATTTTTTTCAAATTTAAACAATAAGAATGAATGGATTATAGCAATAAAGCGTTTCAAATAAGAAATAAGTTTTCAAATTTGAGTAGATATTTCATGTAGCTTATCTACATGCATGTAAAGAAATATAGTCCTGGAAAAATATTTTTAATCTCGATTTTTAAGTATGAATATTTATTTTAGAAGCGAAAACTAATATTGTTTGAAGCTCTTCCTGCGATATCTATTGCTTTCCAGAATATGTAAAAATAGTTTTTGTACAAATGATTGACGCCCTTTTAAAAATATTGTAGGATCTGCTCATAGAGCTTACTTCAAAATTCTACGCCTCATCCAGGTTTTCCATTTTTATGTCTTTCTTTTTAGTACCGAAAAAATATGATAAAGTTGTACATTGACCTTTGTATAGAATTTAAAATCTGAAATTTAGAACTGCGAGACTAACAGTGCATTATTATTAGATCATAATAGTTTCTAAAAAACAATTTTTATTTATTTTACAAAATAAAAATTTGATAAAATTAAAAATATAGTGACACAACATCCTGGCGGTATCATTTTATATTTAGTATATTTTTTAATAGCTACATTTATAACTTAATCTAGGCATTTTGGAAAAATAGTTTTAATAGACTCGCTATTTAAAAATAAAGTTTACATCATATTTCCTTTTTTTATAGAAAAATAAATATGTAACTGTTACTCCACTATTATGAATTTATTGAATTATTTACTCTTCTGGGTACACCAAAAAAATTTTCCAACAAATTTTCTCCACTAAAATTAAAGTAAAAAAACCAAACCCTAAACCTTTTAACATTATTATATTTTATAAAAATTTAAATCATAAAGTTCATTCCCTCATGCCCATTAATATAGCGAAACGGAATCTCGAGCGTGCGAAAAGCTAACACGGAAGATGATAACAGAAGCCGTCTTCATATAAATTCGAGCTGGTGCGACCTTTGCACTGTCATCGCGCGCGTGGTCGGTTATTTGACTAAAAAGAATAAAACAAGGACTGGGGGAAAAAAAAGAAAAGCAGTCGCGCGCGTGTTCATCCTCGAAATGACAGCGGTCGCCGGGGGCTCTGAAAGACAACGCTCTCTTCTGCCGTGCTCTCGCTCTTTCCCTCTCTCTCTCTCTCAAAGTTTTTCGAAATTCGGTGAACGCACTCTCGTTGGCGCTATCTGCTGCTACTGCTGCGCGAGAGTAACACGAGCATCGACGAGTATATTTTCGAGGCTTTTCGGGGGACGCTCGGCATCCTATATACATCGCACACAGGCGCGCATAGGCGAGAGCGGTTTTAAATTCCTTTTGAGTTCAAACTAGCTCGCACCCCCGCGCAATTCCCTCCTCCTCCTACTCCTCCTCTTGCCTAGGCGAGCGCGCACTACACACGTAGGTATGCAACTAGCGCGGACGCGGGGGCGCGAGGCTGCACGGGCGGGGGGGGGGGCGGCTAAAATGGGGGTGGAGTCGGCGGCGTTGCCGCTTCTCGCGTGTGCGTGCAGAGCCCGAAAAAAAGAGAGCCGAGCGAGAAAAAATCATTTGCACGGTAATTCGAAGCCTGGGATTTCAGTCGATAAAAGAGGATGCACACACACAGGGGGAGAGAGCGCGCGAGAGGGAGAGAGAGCCGAGTGCACACGCGCCCGCGCCCGCGCGAGCCACACACGGCGTGCATACAGAGGGAAGAAACAAATGAACAAATTCGCGTTTCAGAATAATGCCCGGCAATCCCATCTACCTGTACCTCCTCTGCTCTGCTCTCTTTCTCTCTCTCCCCCGCCTCCCTCTTTTCTCTCTCTCGCTCTCGCCTCTCCTTTCAGCCCCTGGGCCCCTTTGCCCATCCCTCTCTCTATGCGTTTCTGCATACACACACACAGCCGTAGACACGAGAGACACACACAGGCTCGCCAAGAGTGCAGCGTGTGCCCCACTCCCGGCCTTTTTTCCGGAGCTATACACGGGCAAAAAGCCGAACGCAAGCGCGATGCAGCACGCATGCATCCGACATACGTACACGCGGGGACGCAGCCGAGCAGCTCTGTGTGGGTGCCCCACCCCCGGAGGGTTCCTCTCTCTCTCTCTCTCTCTCTCTCAGCGCGCACCACCCACCCCCGCACACACGTGCACACACACGTACGCACACACTGGCTCCGGTAGCCGGCGCGCCATCGGCGAACCCCGCGCTCAACCCTACTTTTTTTCATTCCGTCCTATCAATTGATCAGGTTTTAAATTTCCGCGTCCATCCGAGCCGCGCCTCCTCCTCCTACCCATTTTTCCTCTTTCAGTTTTTATCCCCTACCTATACCACCCCCCGCGCCGCCCTCCCCGCCTTGCTCTCCTTCCTTCTCTCTCGCGGCCTCTCTTCTTCTCTCTTGTAGTTCCGCTTATGTAGTCGCCGCCGCGCTCCACGTCTCGTTCTCGCGGCAGCTCGCCCCTGTTATAAGTCGCTCCTGCTCTCTGTTTAATTAAAAGCCGCATATTAAATTATTTTTTTAATCCAGCCCCGCCATTGTCGCGCTCCGTCGAGCGCCGATTCAAAACAATCTTTTTCTACCGCCTTGTCCCGCGCGCGTGCAGCACCTTCGCAGCGCCGGCTCGCTTATGCGCGCCCGGCAACTCTTCGCTCTCGTTCCGCTCGCATCCACATGCCGGCGCGCGCGCGCCGCACGCGCTCCTATCTCGGATCGTATTTTTCTTCTTTTCTTTTTCTCAACACCCTGCAGCTCTCGTGACTGTGTGCGCTCGTTGCTACCTTAGAGATGTTTCAGGTGTGCTTTACGTTTCGATCCGCTTACGTGACTGCTGCTTTTTCTTTTTCGATCTCGCTTTTTAACGCGTTACTCGTTTTAGTTTACTTCTTTCGTTTCTTTTTTATTGATTGAGGTGTTGCTAAAATGAGCGAATATTGAGAGACTTATTATTATTTAAAACTAAGAAGCAAATCACGGTGAAAAGTACACTCAATATGTACTTACTTTTTTAAGCAACAATCGTGCTGGATTGTCTTTCTGGGACATCTGCACTTTGTTCTTTTTCTTTTAGCATCACAGCATAAAATTAACCTCGAATCTGTATGCAGCGCAATATTAAAAAATATTTAATATACATTAAAAACAATTGGAGCTGACTAATCAGACATTCAGAGAAGGTTTTAAACTACTAACAATCAAAAGCGTCCCAATTTTTTATGAAGGGAATTCTTTTTGTATACTAGTGCAAAAATTGCTTTTCTTAATCTTCAAGTCATGTGTGCGACACATACCTTTAGTGTTCAAAATGTAGACCTTGATACAATAAGTCAACAATATAAAACTTTTTAAGACTTTGAAAATTAACCCATAGGTGATCGAAAGTGTCTTCTGTGTTGATAACATTTTGGGACCAAAATTTTAATAAATCTTCATCTGAGAGGAAAAAGGTTCTATCTAGCGCTAAAAACAGTAATAAGTCAGGTGAGCGCTAAAAAAAGTAACTTCTCGATTGAGCGCTAAGAAAGGTTACTATTCAAGGGCTAGGAGCCTAGGCATATGTCCAGGTTCCTAGCCCTTGAGTTGTAACCTTTCTTAGCGCTCACCCGACTTATTACTGTTTTTAGCGCTAGATCAAGTTAGAACCCTTTTTCCTCTCAGCCGATAATCTACAAAGTCGCAGTCTATCCACTTTTTTATAACGTTCATTATTCTTCTTGTATACTATAGTATCGCTTGTATAAATAAAACTAGTTGTCTTCTAATGAAGTTCGAAACTTCACATAAGCTGAATGAAATAAAGTATAAAAGAAGATTTTTCCTTATTTCTCCGTTCTAAATGCTAAAATATATAATGATAAGCAGGCAACATTTAGTCTGCGATGCAATTGTTCAAAGAGCATCATGAAAATGACTTCTGTAGGAAGAAATTTCGGAAACTTTGCTCTAGAATCCCAACATTTAAAAAAATACAGTTTTTAGTATAATTTTTCTATTTTACCTTTATAATTCTTAAGTTTCACAATCAATGATTATGACTTTAATCCTTACAAAGAGAATGAAAGATTCGTAAAACTCTCCACACCTTCGACAAAACCGTATTAGATGTGAAGCATCGTGAACAAGTCAATTGGTTGCTCAATTCAAACGTGGTAGTTCCAGGTTCGAATCTTATGTCCGACTTGTTCTACATATTTTATTATAAAAAAGGGTTTTGTTAAATAAAATGTCACTCATCTTCATATTACCCTGTTTTACCTTTAGTTTATGTTAAAAGAGCAAGTTATGCTTTCATTAAAAATTATACATATAACATAAATTACATGGATGTTGTAGAGTTTGAATAACCGTTTGTCACCAACAGAAGATACATCTGTTGACTCAATTCTTGAATTTAACTCTCCATAATTCACCAAAATTCTCTTAATGTACTACACTGACACTTTGTCTTTTTGGTATTCATAAGTAACAAAAAAATTCTATGGAAAAAGGCGTTGGAGAATGTTATTAAGTGAACTTTTAATAAATGCTTCTATTGTTTCTTATGATGTTTGCGTAACGTTTATTCAGATCCGCCAATGATGACAAAGGATACCTATTATCTGGATAGGCGTACGTGATTCAGATCATTTTAAAGGTAACATACCACCTAAAAGGCCTATCTGATGCTAGTTAAAAATCAGCTGAACTTTGTTTTTGTTGATTTATACTTTGATTAAAATACTGACGTTCTTATGAGCTAATCCGACGAATAGAATCAAGAGTTTCGTCAATAATGGTGATATACTTTTGTGTTGCCAAGATCAGGCAAATGTTTTATAGTGTCGGATAAGAGTTACAGGAGAATACCTTTAAACTTCTGAAGTCAACGTGTTATGAATTATCGCCGATTGGTAAAAATCTGCATGCTTCAGAAGATATTTCATATTTGTTTATTACGTACTTGTTATCTCGATTAATTTTTCTTTAATGCTCTTTCCATATTTGAAGGTGATAAGAACTACAATAATATGCCTTAAACTTACCAGTCATTAAAAAATAACATCTTGATTCATTAGAAACCGATATACATAACTCTAAATTATTCTGTAAACCTTACGCTGACTACTTTACAAAGAAATTTATTTAATTTTGCTCTTTTCGCCAGTATACCACCGAGACGCTATGGAAAAGTCTGGCTATTGCTCTACTGTTTCCTTATCTGAACTACTGTTTTACGGATTCATTCTGTAGCATTCATGTTTACAATATATGTATGGAGCTAAGAGGGATGAGTGTGTCACACTGTCCCAGAAGGATTTCGAGTAGCTCAGAATCGACAGTTAACGGATCTCCTTTATTTTATTACATCTTCACAAAATATTTCGAATAGGCAAGTGGAATACCTGTGCGCAATTTTTATTATGAACAACAAAGTCCGAAGCTGGATGTTCAGTAGCTTTTGAAATTTGCCGTCTTCTTGTCGTTTTAATTCAGCAATGAAGAGACAATTGTTTTAATATTCATTTTACATGCAATCATTCCAAGTTACCTGAATTTTTTAATATTCAGTGTAACAGTGTTAATTTATTGCTCCATTATAATATCTGATCTTATCTGTGATTCCATCCTAACTTATTATTCATAATGAATGTAATTCCAAGTTTTTATTTTTGTTACAAATAATTTTTTCTTTAAGGCGTCCTTGGAGATTAGGTTAGGTTTCATTTCGTAGTTTATAAAATTCTTTGGATTTTTAAGTTTTCGACCATTCTATTGTCTTCAAAGAATGGTGGAAGCTCAAAAAATCCAAAGAATTTTATTTACTACGAAATGAAAATCTAACCTAAGCTCGTATCGTTACTAAAACAAGATTATCAGTATGCTGAATTAGAATATAATTTATATTAGTAGTTTTAAATCTGTAGATTTTTACTCTTTTTCTTTTAAGGCAATTGTTTACTGCAAACTCAAAACTTCTTAATCGCGCAAATAATAATACATACATTCATTAACCTTTCAAAAACTCAATAATTCATAGGTTTTTAAGATGATAGAATAAACAACCTATCTAAATATTTTGAATGTTTTATAACAAATTTGACCATTCTGAGTAGGAGTAAATTTTGTATGAAATATTACAAATCAGGGATACGCTTTAATAAACAATGAATATAAAGATGTAACAAAGTTTTATGCAGTAGAATGGATTTATTATTCAAGATCCATTTATTGGAAATGAATTTTGAAGAAACTTTAAAAGAAAAATTAAGATTTATAAAACTGTTACACTGAATAACACGTAACGGATTATGGATTTTGTTGAAAACTTGCTAAGACCTTTTTTGACAACAAAAATAGAACCTGTGTCTCGATATAAACAATTTTAATATTACTTTAAGAAAATTATTTTTTACTGAAAATATAAATAATCTAATTTATATGGCTTATTCAATAATTTGTAACGTATACTTAAGAAACTTTGTGTAATCTTCAGAAATTACACATTTTTTTTTCTTTTTTACTTATTAAATGCAAATGAAAAAAGTTCGAATTTACTGTCTTTCGGAACGTTCCAAAATGAACTCAATATTTGGAAATACCCCGAGTCCTAAAATGAAGTTTTAAATAAGAAAATAATTGTAAAATATACCAACTTCATTTGCCTCTTTGAAGAATTAGAAAAGCTTATCTCCTTCAAAAGTTACTACAATTTAAAGTTAATTAACACAAATACAGCGCAAAATCCTTCAGAACTACACAATTTCAATTTTGTTCATATTTATTAAACCTATCTTTGAACAGTTATAATTTTTGAAGATATTTAAGCTTTTCTTATTCTGCAAAAAGTAATCGGATTTATTCACATTTAAATAGTATTTTTCTTTCAATATTTTCTACAACTGAACATGAAAATCTGTATAACTTGGTTTTTTAAATTAATAATTTAATGGCAGAACTATGATTAAAAATAATCTAGGCATGTTGTCACTAATATAACATACATATACAAGATGTCCAGTCGTCTTAAAATCTTAATTTTCAGCTATTAGAAGCCATTTTTAAGATGGTAATTTGGTGCATTGGTATATACAAAGTACGATTCCTAAAGCTCTAAAGGTGGTGATGTAAAAAAGGTTTCAAACCCATGCAAGCGCTCCAAATCGGATGTGAAATCTGTCTAACTCCAAAATGAATTCTTATGGAACTCTTACATATCATTTAACATTCACAACATCCTTATTCTGTAAATAAATGCTAACAAGAATAATTGTAGTTTGTATCGTTCAACTTTCTTCATTTATCTTTTGTACATGTTTTTAAACTCATTTTTTCGGATTCGTGAGTATTACTTGTATTATTTTGTTTATTTATGATTTTTATTTCTAACAATTATAGTTTGATTTCAAATCTACTATTTACGAAGTCCTTTTTTCTAAATTGATTTCCTTGTTGTTAAGAATGTTATACATTTACTTATATTTATTAGATTTATAGAATCAACAAACAGAAACTTCGTTGATTTTAATTCGTATAACACATTGAAATAGAATAGTCGATGATTCGCTGTTTAAGAAAAATATAAAATTTAAAGTATCATAAAACATCATTCAGTTATTAAAATTAATTAAAATATAAGTTTAATGTTCGGACTATTTTCTTGTTCAAAACTAAAAAATATTATTGAGTAGAATGTGTGAAAGTCTGCTGTAAATTGAGAAAAACTTTTACGGCGACTTGTCAAATGTTGCAAAAGGCTTATAGAGAGGATTGTTTCAACCGTATGCTATGGGACGAGTGGTACCAGCGTTTCAAATCGGACAGAGCATTCATCAAAAACCATTCCAAATCTGAACGACTTTTCACGTCAACAACTATGCTGAGAAAGTGCTGTATAAAATAAAAAAGTTACGTTACATATACTTTACGCGATTGAAAATAGCTATTACTACAAACTATCAGAAGAGTAGGATTACACTTTATTATAACGGTTAGCAACTTAACAATTCGACTTGTTTATATTATAATTTCATAATCGTTTCAATATATTTTCACTTAAGTTTTCATTAATCTAATAGAAATGTAAGTAATTATAATTTAAACGAAACGCAAAGAAATATTTATACTTAGAATTATTGCATGATGTTTTACAAGGATATCCAGTCAAGATTTGGAAAACGGTCTTTTTTAAAGAAAGACTATTTTATAGTTTTTCTTGAATTATGTACTGTTTAAATTTTGTTTAAATGCAAAATAGCTTGATTATGTCGTTCTTTAAATCCTCTATTTATTAATTTTGAATAAAATATTTAACTTATAAGCAGAGTACACAATTTGTGGCTGGCGTATTTGGCTAAAACATTCACAGCAATATTGTCTCATCAAAAATGTGAAGGATGCGTCCCGATGCTTTAATTTCAAGCATGGTTATCTAAATAAAACAGGCCCAAAAGTGCTTTCTTTTAATTCCTTACAACGTTGTCAAAAAATCTAGTCATGAATTATTTGAAAAAGTAATCAAAAGTGGAAAATGTAATCTTTTATTTAAGCCCTTGTAACAGTCGAAAGTGCCATTACATAAAAAGTTACAAACGATTGAACATTAAGCTACATTTCATTCATTATAAATTAACATTAATTTTGGTGGAAAAATTTAGCTTAATGTTCAATTGCTTGTAACTTTTTATGTAATCGCACGTTTGACTTGTACACACGTTTAAATGAAAACGTACCTTTTTCTTTTTTGGATATCATGAAGATTTAAAAGTAACTTGTCTAATATTTTTGATCAAAGAATAGAGCTATGAAGTTTTTTAGCCAAATCCGTGACCTTAAATTGTACACTCTCTTTATAAGTAGATCTCCTTTTTATTAGCATATCTTTTGAATTAACAAATTAATTATTTTATATATTTATTCATGGATACATCTTCTATTTTATAAAGTATAATAATTAAAATAAAAAAATAAAAATTGGCAAATATATTAATAAAAAATATTTATTCCTATCCGTTGTATCTGGATACACATTAAGCAGTAGTTAATGCATGAATTACTTTCAAAAACGCGCCAGAGAATTAATTACGAGGCCGGCCTTCAATTAGACCCAAGAGTATTCTTCGAATTCACTCAGCACATCATCAAAAGAAAAAATTGCGGCACCCTCGCTGCGAAATTATCATTAAAAAAATCTTGGCGCAAAAAAAGAGGTAGCTCCGCGGTACCGCGATCACAATTGGCACAAAGAAACACAAGCATCCCGAGAGAAGAAATTAATTATTTAACATCTGAAAACAGCGAGCGGTGCGAGTGGTACACAAGAGCCAGCGAGAAGTGTGGCGAAAGAAGATGAGACAAAAAGAGAGTAGTCCGAGGGAGCGAGGGCGAGTCGCAAGGGTCGTTTTAACGGACGTCTGTTCTTCGAGTTAAATTTCACCCTACTTAACTATCGCCCCGTCTCTTTCTCTGCTCGCCGGTTCGACGGAGCTCGAAGGTCAGATAGAGAGGGTAGGATGGCTCAGCGGAAGATTCCGGGCCCTGTATATATATAGAGCTCACGAGTGAAGTTTTAATTAGCTTTTCCGAATTACTGATGTGGTCGACGGTCGGTTCACCGCTTCGCAAGTTCCTTTGCTCCGGGAACAAAGAGCAGTTGGCAAGAAGGAGGAGAAGAAGAGAAAGAGAGCCGCCTGCTATCCTCGACTGAGAGAGAAAGAGAGGGAACGTTGTATTCCTTTGGACAATGGCTAAGCTGCGCCCGGCTATACAACTTCCGAAGACCGACGTCGTCGCTGCTTTTGCTTCAGGTGCTGTATCTAATGCTGTTCGCGCGAGCTTGCCAGGATTGAAAGAACCTCGTCCTTATGTTAATTAATGCTTGGACTTTTTGAAACTTGAGCCACTTAATGATTACTTCCTCTTTCTATTTTTCTTATCTAACTTTCTTTACAATTAAAAATTCAAACTAAGAGGGTATGAGATAAAAGAGACTCGATGTTTTTTTCTTCTTTATGAAATTTTCCAAAGGAATTATAATGAGAAAAAACTTATTTTTGAAAATTGTTCTAATTATGAGTAATTTACACTTTGAACATTGAAAGTTATTCTCTACAATTTAAAATATTCTCAAGATGAAAATTTCAAATTAATTTATCATTTGAATAAATTAAAAATTATATTAAAATTTGTTAGAAATCTTTACAATTTTTTAATTAAGATTTATTCTTTTATTTAGGGAACTTTTCTTCAAAATTTTTTTATTTTAAGAAGTTTCACAATTTTCTATCTTAGAAATTTCTATACGTTAAATAAAGTTTG
>JAPYZA010002217.1:0-18341 GCA_030522685.1 Eupelmus azureus | reverse complement strand
AAGCTTTGTACACATAGTGTTAAAAATTTTTTGTTCATACTTTGTGCGTTAAGCGCGATTTCACGCACACTCGAATAAAAAGCGTATCCTAAATCTCGCTTTGTGCATGTCGGATGGAAAAATATGGTTCGATACATAAGCGTGAAAGTGATTTCAACTTCGCGTGGTCTTTTAAACGTCCTCACGTGGCTAAAATCACTTTATGCCACTCTAATTTCAAAATCCTAACTTTAAGATGATTTTTCGGCTCTTGTGGCATAAAAACGGTCCGATACTGGTACGTAAGGTGATTTTTGCCTCGTTCGACTTTCCATACTCGCTTCGCTCGGGCGAAAAACGTCTCGTGAGGCAAATAACCACCTTCCACACCCATATCGAAATGTACTATTCTTGCACTAGTATCAAAATGTACTATTTGGTACACAAGTAAAAAAATTATTTGAACCTTTGCACTAGTATAAAAAGCATCTATTTCTGAATAGTGATTGTGTACTGATTGCGTAATCAACTATTACTATTTTAAGCTAAGTTTTTGGTCTTATTCAACGAAAATTCGAAAGTAGTAATGGCGCATAAAAAGATATTTTAATTGTGAAATTGAATTAGTTGATTGAAGAAAAACTTTTTATTTTTACATTGGTTTTCTAATGTTAAATTATTAACAAGTATAACTGGAAATATTATATTTTTATTTTTATTCTATTGATAAGTTTCTTAATTTATTGATAATTGTTCAATCTTTAAATTAATATTTACCTACCCTAAAGTGGTGAATCGTTGATGAAATTTTCACAAATTATTTGAGTGCGTTTAGGCGTTTTAAAATATTTTACTAAAATATACTATAAACTCAATATAACAATTTTAAATCAACTAAAAATAAAATTTTTAACTGTTACTCCATACTTCTTAGTTGAACTTTTTGATTTATTAAGTAACGATCTGTAATAAATAAAAATGTTGAAAGATTTTATTTTGCAGAAGTCTCAGGAGACTGATTACTCTCCCTTTCAAGGCTTATGGAAAAATGTAAATAGTTAGGATTATTTTTAAGTTTCTATATTTACCGTTATAAACGGATTGATCTGTCATTTAATATATTCTAAGCATATCCCCTGGTAGAAATTTCTCTAATCAAATTGGCCAAGTCTTTAAAAATAGGCTAGTGGATGTCTAATTCTTCACAGTTGGCCAACCGTTGGTCAAAAAATGCGGACACTTTCTACCAGAGTCGTGGTAAAATATTTAGGTATATTTTGTTAAAATATCTGGTTTTTGGTTTGGGAACCGAGCAAAACTTATGGTCAATTTTCGAAGGTTTAATACAAAAACGTCGAATAATTTGGTTAAAATCAGATAAAAATCATCCAGTCGACATTTGAGCAGATAATTCTCAATTAAGCCTCATGAAAAGCGAATAAAACGGAGACGAATTTTAAAATTTGCTTAATCATCGATAATAACAATAACAATATGAACAGGCGGGCAAGCGAAACGCGCGTCGCGATAATTTATTGGGGTCATTTTTTTTCATCGGTGCTGTCACAATAATGCAGGCTCTCTCTTTCCCTCTTCCTCTCTTTCTCTCTCAGCAGGATTTTTAACTTCCGACGCGGGTGATACCCATTATATTTTTGCGTTTAATTATACCTTAATTCGCTAATGTGTCCGCGCTATTTTAACTCGTTTTGGACCTTGCACGCGCGAATAGCAATATGCAGAGGCGCAAACGAATCGAAGCGGAGATAACAACGCAGCTAAATTAAAGTGCGGCGAGATAAAAGAAGAACGGAGGGCAAAGAGAGACGACGTTAAAGTTTTATACCCTTTAAAAAGCTTTCCTTTTTGTGCTCTTACATTCCGATACACGCGGTACTTTCGACTATGCCTTTTTTCGTTAGTAGTCTCGTCGGTGATACTATAACTAGCAAAAAGATATCGGCAGCGACCGTTATTTCTAGCCTTTTTATGCTCATCATTTTCTTTTCGAATAAATAATGAAACGAATGGTTAGTTCGAATGCGCGTAAAAGATGTATGAAAAAAATGCGGTTAAATTAATCGAGAGCCGGAGAGAGCCAGATATAGAGAAGAATATTAAATTTTGGGAGTAAAGCTTTGAAAATTTTCCTTTTTTCACCCCGTAACTGGCGTCACGCCTGGTTATCGGAGAGATTTTCCGCACACGATACTAAATCGACTTTTTTTTTATTCTCTTTGAGAATAAATAACGAAAGATGTTCGAGCGTTAGGAAAGCTGATATGTATTTTTTAAACGCGCATATCGACAATTTGGATATAAAAGCTGCATAGAATTCAAAATGTGCAAATGTCGACTCAGTGAAAATTCGATAAAAGGCTTAAAAATTTAGGTGTCAGAAATGAAAATAGTCCTCAATACTAAAAATTATATAAGTTGGGCAAAAAAACGTTTTATGTTAAAAATGCATTTACAAGGGGCAAACTTTTAATATTGCAATTTCGGTGATAGAAATTACTTTAAAGAATTAAGCTTTTTATTTCATATTTCAAAGCGATAATTTTAATTAATTTTGACCGAACATTGTTTACGATGAGTAAAACAAAATAACAGCATATTTATGATGTTTCTATTGTAAAATTACTAAGTAAAATGATACAATTGCCGATAAGTAAATAAATTAATGAGTGTTTAATTCAAATTATTTCTTATAGCCTTAAATGAAA
Source organism: Eupelmus azureus (assembly GCA_030522685.1). Taxonomy (NCBI): domain Eukaryota; kingdom Metazoa; phylum Arthropoda; class Insecta; order Hymenoptera; family Eupelmidae; genus Eupelmus; species Eupelmus azureus. Next base: position 15,636 of record JAPYZA010002217.1, on the reverse strand, counting down.
AATGTTCGTTTTGCGTACAAATATCGAATTTTCTTTTTATCGCATGAGCAGAAAAATTATAGTGCAAGAGCAGAAAAATTATAGAGTTTTTCATCAAACAAAAATATGTTTCTTTTTAACTGCTTAAAATAATTGTTATCACATTATTTCTCTTCTTTTATTAGTAATGATATTGCTTTTAGTTTTTTAAATCAGTTTCAAAGGCATTTTTAAAATATAAAACATGCAAAGAGTAGAAATTTTTAATTTTTTTATAATTTAAACCACTCTATTCAATTTTCAACTTAGGTGAGCAATTCCTTTCTGGTAATACTCTTAAAACGCAGAGAATCTTTAGTCTTTGTTTAATTTTTTTTAAAAAATGACATTGGTTTAATATATTTTATTCAGAAAATATAGTTTTAAATAAAAAAGTCCGTATACAAAAATCAATTGTTCTTTTTGAGGTTAGCAAAGTATTCAATGAAAAAAACTATTGATAAAAATATATACTAAATTTTCTATGTCGGAAGTTATTAATATTTTCAGTTTAAAAAAATTTTTGAGTTTTTATAAATAATATTTTATATAAGCGTTTAATATAAATAAGTAAATAAAGTTAAAATAAAAAAATTTTCAAAACTTTGAACGATCAAAAAAGTTGATACTTACGGGTGATTTTCCTGCCATTCTTACGCCAATGGATTTGAGGTGCTGGTGAGCCCGAGGCGCTGCAGAAGAAACTCGCGATGCCACCAGCTTTTACCGTCTGCGACTGCGGCTTTACCAGGAATCTCGGTGGACCTGATAACAGAAAAAAAAGATCATACATTAATAAAACTTATTCGTTAAAAGAACTTTTTTAACACGATATATAAATTATGGATAAAGACAATGGACACATTTCTTTTAATAAAATATCAAATTTTCTTTTCATTATACATATAAGAAATAATAACTACTTATTAAGTGGTGCATCATAAATATTTATTTGAGAATGGAAAAATATTCATTAAGCTTAAACCAGTCTTAATGAACTCTATTTAAGTTAATATTCTTAAAATAATTAATAATTATTCTACAAATAAATGATTATTTGTACCTAATTGTTCTTTAAGTAGTAATAAAACTCACAAATATCCCTTTCAAGAATTTTCTTTTGTGATAGTGGAAGATCTAAAAAAGAAGGATGAGCTGATCACCTCGACAAAAAAGACCGAAGTATCTAAAGCTCGACTAGCTGCAAAATTGATCTCAAAATTTCGTTATCGTCCGTTTATGGGTATTTTTTCCTAAGACCGGTAGGCATTTAAGGGTGCCATTCACGCTCGTAAAGCGACTTTTACGACTGAGAGCTTGCGAGGCCTTTCCCTGAGTTATCTGATATATGGGCTCCCGAATAATCATCAATCAAAGCAAAAACCTCCTAAACACAAAACGCATCGGTCAAACATTCCGCAAAAGAAAACACTTTAAGAGAGGTTAATGCCTCTATCTTTGAGTTACAGCAATTATTGCCGTTATATATGTGGACAAAAGAATGGCTTCTATTAAATGAAAATATCGCTTATTTCTACATTTCGTATAACATAACATAATTGATAAAATTAAGTACTACTAAAATAGCGAACAGCTAAGGTTTTGTTAACGGAAATTTTGAAAATATTGAAAAATATTGTAAAATGGAATTTTTGTTTACTTTGTGGATGTGTGCATATTGATTTTTATTGTGCTCTTATTTTAACAATCCGTGGTAATAAAATTTTTCCGTTAAAAAAAAAGTATCTACAGTGTTAAGAATTTTTTTTATTAAAACAGTTCAAACTTTGATTTTATTTAAGTTAATATTTTATTTTTCAACTTTTCCAGCATGAAAATTTCTAGTACACTGTGAAATATTCTTTTTAGAAATAAAAAACTGAAATAAAATTTCTGCTTTAAAAACTTCCAGAAAGGAAACCATAAAACTTCACCTTTATCTTTTTGATGTTATGCGCATTTTTTCACACAAACATTCTCTAAATATTTTAGAGTAAATCTTTAAGTCTGGACTGTATTTCAATTTCGAAGGAGATGTCATGTGAAGTTGAATATTCGCGGTAACTATAAAAATAATTCGTTAATAATTACGTCACTACTATGGAATACTAAAAGATCACGCACTGACGGGACGAATGATAAAAACGGAGACGCGTGGTTAAGAATACCCCATAAAAAGCTGTCTGAGTTTGCAGCTTTCGGCAGGCCTTGCTCTCTCTCTTTCTCTCCCTCTCTCCTCTCTTACTTGGATAGCGATAATTATGAATTAACAAACTTTCGTGGTTCTGAAATCTCTTCTGGGATAATTCAAGCCGTTGCCGCCTAGGAAAAAACCTCTTTAATTTACACTTTTCCCCTCCTACCATTTCGTACATTTACGAACCCGAAAAAAGTAAGCTTCTATACATCAGCGTAAAAAGAAATCGAACAATAGAAAGAGCCGGGGGCACGTAAGCGCGGTTTTTTTTTTCGCTGACCTCTAGAACGCATGGAAGGAAAGTTGTACATTAACGTCGCTGCGGTTGCAAATGGATAATGTTTTGTCGAACGTAAATAGGTAGCGAGAGCGCGCGTTTCGCGTTTTAATGGCGGAGCGCTCGAAATTAAGTGCACCAAGCGCTCTTTTCTCATTCTCTCTCTTTCACTCTGTATGGATGTGCGTATTCACACGTGCACGCCACGCGCTGGGAATAATACGGAGCAAAAACCCGCAGGTGGTAATGAGGGAGAGAGAAAGAGAGTAAAGGGGGAGGTAATTTTATTAATTAGCTCGCGCGTAAATTGTGCGTCTATTGAATGACTAAAAAGGATTTTCCCCTTTGCATAATTTATATGAGTTATTGATGTTGCTGTTATTGTTGTTTTTATCACTACTATTATCAAAGATGTATTAAAACCGTAGTCGGTACGTATAATAATAATAATAATCTTTTATATATTTCTACATTTTCATTTTTAATTTAGACTTTGTAGTCGAGTTGACTTTAGAGGATTCAATGATACGGCGTGCTTTTATGTTAGTTTTTTTGTGAGATTTTTTTACATTTATGAAATTGTAATTTTAGTAAAAATTCAGCTGAACGAAATTAAATATTCTTTGAAAAATATTTGTACTTTGATTTTGAAAATGGTACTTTAAAACATATTATTTTCAATCATGAATCGAGTGTAATAAATTTCGAGTAGAATTATAATCCGTTGAATTTATTCTAATTGAGGTATAAAATTAAATTCGACGCTTCCCAGTAGTTTCAATGTATGCTATTAACGTAAAATGGATATTACAATTATTTAAAATCAAGTCAAAACGTGAATGTTAAATTCAAACAATGGCTAATTTTATATAGCTGAACCATTGTATTGATATTTCTATTGAAAATATGAAAAATAAAATACACGCGGTCGAAGTGTAATTTCAGAAAATTAAATTATTTTTATATTAGTACAGACAGAAAATTTAAAATATAATTCTATTGATTATTTTTAATTTTTAAAATTTTGAGTATTTGATATCGATAAAAGTAAAAAAACTTTTATGTGAATATTTTATGTGGAAGAATTCTATGAATTTTACATATTTTTGACTAGTTTTCACTACGCCCTATTTAAATATTTAGAAATGCACATTGCATACAAACTTTTTTACAATATTCCTGTAGAATTGTATTATAAATTTTTCATTTGAATTTTTTAGCTACGTTTGAACATAAAATAAACTATATAAATTTAAGTGAAACTTGCCTTGATATAGTCAGACGTAAGTATTCTTTCATTTGTAAAATAAAAATCAAATTTGCATTCATCATATTTACATTTTAAACTCCGGATACATGAAAAAACTAATTAACAATAAAAACTACCAAAAACAAAACACGCATACGCAATCGCATTAAGTGTACGAGTAACAGACTAATTTTTACCGCAGGTTAAGCGTAAGAGCACGACTCTAATATTTACAACGTTCCTTATTGCTTCTCACAGAGAGCGCGGTGCACCTGCGCCAGCATAATTTATGGCCGCGTGAATTAAAGGACGAGGCGAACGAGTGATCGATCGATCGATAAATTCGGGTCTTGCCCCTTTTAATACCCGACGTAATACCCAAGGACTATAGAGGCGATGACGACTTTGGTCAAATAAGCTTCTTCGGTTCGGCGATGTTAGGCTGGTATTAAGGTTAGTATTGGTTGTTCGTTGGGGGGTAAATTGTTATTTGAAATTTAATGTATAATACGAAATTTTTTCTTTGGTTACTATTTCGGTGGTTTTGAATTTTGAAATTACTTAAATGTTTTTAAATCCTGTATTATATTGATGCCGTAAATTTTCGGACTTTTGTATTATTTCGCTCTGATTTAAATTAATTATTATAAATCAATTAGCTTAAATGAATTTTTAACCATATATGACGTAAATAATAAAGAATGAAAATTAAATTTTGAATTACCACCAAATTAAAATTGATCGAGTATTCAAAAATGGCCTGCCGGTCCTTGATTTCATAATTCACGCTGCTAAATCACGAACTAGTTACATCAACGGCTCTACAGGCTTTCGTTATTAAATTAATTTAACCAACCGAATATGAGGCAGGCAGCGACCATTCAAAATATTAACGCACACGCTCTCTGTCAAAATTTCGGAAAAAGCATCGGGTGTGCGCGGTGCTCACCGACAATATGCGGTCGTATAATAATAGCCGAAAGTGTGAATAAACAGGAAGAGATATTTCGCGGGCTCCGGAAAAGAAGGAGGAGAAAAAATCCGCAACAAGGCGCGGCGGTTTGCCGACGCAACGAGAATGGTTAATAGGTCACCGCACGCGGGTACAGTGGCTTAGTGACATCCGCGCGAGCCGAGCGATAAAATTCATTTTCGAAATAGGCTCGTACCAGACGCTACTCGATATAATACCTATGCGCCGGGCCGCGTAGGTGACTGGATAGATCGGTTCGATTAAATACTCTTTCCATTAAAGCTCCATTATCCGCGCGGTTCGGCGCGTGCGGGTTTTGCGCACGGAGGGGGGAAAAAGCAGGGAAAGGGTGGAGAGACGAGACGAGACGACTCGGCAATAAACGCCGGGGACGGTATATAAAATTGTTGAGGTGGATTTCTGTGCCGCGCGTCGAATCCGTGAACAGTGGGATGAGGATCCGGCTGGCTACTGAAGGTTTTGTGTTCTTTTGGTTCTTGTTTTTCGGCTATTTTAAGGGTAGGTAGGTTGTATCGTTAACTGTTAAAAAAATGAATGGAAATTATTTTATTGTTTTATATAGTCTTTTACGTAGTAAAAATATAATTTTTTACAATAAACCAAAGAACAAACTTTTCGTATCATAACATTTCATTAAGTATGAACCTATAATTCATGAAATTTATTAATATAAATAAGTTTAAGGGTCTGAACAGCTGTACATGATATGAAATAAAAAGAAAATTAAGAAAACAATTCTTGCTATTGTTCAGAGTAATGAGTAGCTTCTTTCAATTTTCTTTTTATTTCCACTTTTTAACCTCAGCCAGAATTACTTCAGACTAGGAATTGCCAGGCAGGCAGTCTCTCCATTCCTGCTAATTACTAGGCAACAAAGACACTGGAGTTCTTATCCACGTTTTCCCCACTTTTAATTCGTTTTTTCTTCTCTTTGTTCTCCTTATCCTGTTAACTCTTTTAATTCTATATGATAATATTATTAATATTAAAAAATTTTGGATATTAAATTTGTATATTTAACTATGCTACATACAGTAATTTTAGTAAAAGCTTCTACCAATTCAGCCACTTATAATATATAGTAACGATAAATAAACGGTATCTGTCAAAATCAAGAAATAAATCGCACAGCTTCGACCGTATCTTCGACTCTATTAGAAGCAATTTATACTTTCTCTGCGTTGCGAGCGCTGTGCCATTGCTTTTTAAGCGAGGAGATTCAACCTGTCGCCGATGGTCTCTCCAGTTTTTCCGTAATATTCGCGTAGGCTTTTTCGATGCGCGCGTGACGAGCCTGCGAAACAAGCCCGGCTACGTCGCCACAGCGCGGTACGAAGACATAATGGCCGTGAAAGCCGCACCGGCATTCAAAATCAAGCTTTCGCGGAGCTTAAAAAATACTGGCTTTTTTGAAAGTGAAAAAAAAATAAAAAAAATTCTCAAATTGTTAAATTACGGCAATTGAACGTTCCGAAATACCGCGATTGCGCGTGAGAGTTTTTTTCGATAGAAAATAAATTTGATATTGAATGAAAAAGTATTTTTCCGTTATTTCAACTTAACAATTTAGTCTTGTACAGTCATGATTGAGAAAACGAAAATTCCCAAAGAATTATTCATCTAAACAAATTCCTTGAGTTTAATAAAATTTTCCTGCTACTTTAAGGGAGCTAGTTAATTTTCAACGCAACACTGATTTCGGATAATCAGAACAGCAACACCAACGACAACAATAAAGAAAAGCGGAGCAGAGCTCGGGCACAAAAGCAAACACGGCTGGCTAAAATCCGCCGCGAGCTACCAACACGCCACAGAGGAAACGTCGGTAAACGAGGATTAAAAGCCGGGGCTGAAAATTAGATTGGGCTCCGGGACCGCGATGAGCGAAATGAAAGTCGCGCGCGGATCTTCCAAAGACGGGAAGAAATAGGAGGAAGAAAAGGAGGACGCGCGGCGAGCTCAAGGAAGAGAGGGAAGGTGACACGAGAGAATGCGGGCTTTTTATTACCTGGCGGAGTCCGATTTTCCTCCAGGAGAAAGAGAGGAAGGACTTGAAGAACTCCTCCGAGAGCGAGCTGTTTTATTAACCCTTTTCAGCTTGTCTGAGAGGCTTAAAGGAGAGAAAGTTCATCATTCTCTCTCACTCCCTCTCCTCCCTCTCTCTTCTCTTTCTTGGTATTCCCGCGTTTTTGGAATTTTATGGCCGGCGCGCATTAAATGGCGGATTCCCGGCGTTTGCAAAAATTGGAAAGCTTTTTCGGGCTTATACATTCAGCTGCAGGAGACCATGATGAGGTACTTTTCCAAAAGTCAAAAATCTTTTCTGAGTTATACAATAAAAAAGGTATTCATTACACAGCTTTCTTAAAAAATTCAACAGCTTGTTCTTTTGAAACTAAAATTCTGAATAAATGTTTTAAAAACTTTTGAAATTTATTCTTTTCAGAACAATATCGTAACGAAAGGTTCTTTTTGCAAAAAATTGTACTTCCCAGTTACACAACTCGAAACTCCTTAATGACCGTGCAAATCCAACTCGAACACCCAAGTGTTCATCGAAAAGTCGCAAAAAGTCCGGCTGGAAAATTCGATCAAGTTTTAATCGCTAAAAAAATATGTATCGTATTCGCTGGGAAAACACAGAAAAAGCCCTCGCGCGTAGTATTCAGCTACGAAGCGTGACGCCAAGTAAACAGTCGGAGAGTACGAGCAGCCGAGGCTACACCGCGCGCGCGCAGCCCATTTAAATTAAATTAAATTAATATTTGCCCTGCATCGTGCCAGCGCGCGATGCGGGTATATATGCACGGCCGCTCGGCATTTGCATACGCGCGGACATGTATCGACGCGGGCATGTATCGCCAGCTTGAAATGCTAAAATGCGAATAAGGTACGTGCAATTATTTATGATAAACTCGTGCGAGCCGCGCGTATGTATACGAGAGTTTGTTATGTGACGTTGCGTCATAGGAAACGCGTCGCTCAACGTAATCAACGCTGTTGTGTATGTACGGCTGTTTCCGCGTACGATGGCTCTCTCTCTCTCTCTCGTCTTTTTTTGGGACGCGAGAGGAAATTGATGCTTGGTAGTGGTGGGAGGGAATCGATTGATTAAAGTCTTTTGCGTGCATCGCGCGGCAGTTCTATTTCTTATGCGCTGTGTTGGCTTTTTCTTTTGAAGTTGTAATGCTGATTTGAGTGGCAGTTTGTGCTGGCGCGGTTTATTGCGCGTTTGAGCTGAAAAGTTTGTGAAGGTGGATAAATGAATAAATAATTGTTTAAGATAAACAATAGAAAAAATGTTAATAATAAAGTATAGCATAAATTATTTTATTTTAATAATTGTTTGTTATACTTGTTGATCTATTAAGTACTTGCGAAATTGTTGCAATTTTGAATAATTATAAATTTGTTATTCAACAGTTTAATTTTAAAATAATTAACTTTTAATTAAGTGTAAATATTTAAAAAATTCTTTGTCTTTATTAATTATAACTGAGAAAATTCTTTCCATATAATTTATTCAGAAAGCCACGAAAATTTGTAAATTAATTAATAAATTAATTCTATACTTCTATTAGAAATAAAGACATAAAAATGAGTTTTATTAAATCTCGCGCCATACTACAACCAAAAAAAGGAAAAAAAACATTGAAGATAGCATTCAAAATCTCTACCTTTTACAACTACATAAAAAGGCAATTGAGCCAAGTCACTTCCGCTAATGAGGAAGCAATTCGTTGAAAGAAACTCGCGAAAAAAGGACTGCTCCGAAATACAGCGTACGCACGGGCGGAAGCAGCAGATTATTATATGAAGATAAAATCCAGGCGTGCGCGATGAAAAGCTTTATATGAGCGGATCGCTGCACGTACGCGTCTCGTATAAATACGAAGTAATATATCATTTATGATAAACTGCTGGAAATTACATTGAATGGCCGGGTGCGCCGGGGAAATTCGATATACGATACGTACGACAATATTCATAACATTTCTGACACGCGTTCTGATAATATTAATGACTCCGGGCTGCATGACGGATACGCGTAGAGAGACGATAAAATCGCCGGTCCAACGTGAGTGCTTGCTGTCTCTCTTTTTTTTGCGATGTGCCATGCACAAAAAAGGGCGATAAAAAGGAGGATCATCGAGTAGAAAATAAAGTTGCTCAACGCGAGTGTGTACACGAAAAAGAAATTGTTAACTTCTGTTCAGGTATCAGATTTTTTTTTTAAGGGATCTATTAATAACTTTATATTGAATTACTTGTTGAGATAGTTATTTGTTACCTTTCATTCAAGTGATAAATATTTGTTTCTTTGATTGATGAAATCTTCAGTGATTAAAACTTTAGCTGGAAAACACGAAATTTATAAAAGCAATAGCATGTAATATGAAATAATTGACAGGTACAAATTTTACGTATAGTACATATCATCTAATATCACCATTTTATCGTTAAATAAACATGTCAGTCAAATGATAAAAATAAATCATTAATTTAATGGAAATTTTCGCTTAAAATTTTGTTTCCGAAAAATCGAAAATACAAATAAAAATATTTAAATTAATATTAATAGTATTATTTTTGTTTAAACATTGTATTCTAATATTTTTAGAAGTTGAAATAAATTTAAAATTATAAAAGATCATAATGAGCACAAGTCGTGGTCTGACTGGATCAGATCTGTTCTACTTATTACTTGAAAAGAAGGTAACCGAAACTCGTGTAAACTACTTTCAATAAAACAGCAAAATCAATATTATGAAAAAAAGGCAAAATTAGAATAGCCCCCTAATAAAACAAAAAACAAAAAACCCAAAGCCATACCACACGTATCAGTAAAGTTCAGTATCCAAAGACAGGCAGAATCAAGCCTGGAACGCCGCAACAACACCAAGTACGAAGGGAGCCGGGGTGGGTAGCCAGGACATTGACGGACAAATAGGCAGCCTGTGCACACAGAAGGACGCGCACACACAGAGAGAGCTAAGCGCGGCAGGGCGAACGCGGAAACGAGAGTGGAAACCTCAGAGCCGTTTAGGGCGTGACGGCGCGCATCTCGAAACACCTCGGCCGCAGAATGTCGAAGTTTCTCTTCTCGCGCGGTTGAGATATGCATACCCAGGCGTCGTGACTTGGCGATTCTCCCCCGGAACACGCATACCGTCAGCCAGCCCAGCAGGAAATGGAGTGTGCGTGTCTCCCTCTCTCACCCTCGCCTCCTCTCCTTTATGCGCGAGTCCTCGATACGTATGCAAAGCGATTGTGTTTAACCAACTTCTCGTTGAGAATTTCCATTAGTCAGAGAGAGGTGCGAGGAGGGGAGAATAGGGGGAGCGCTATGTTTTGTCCTCGCGCGTTGGTGGCGGTAGTAGCCCGGCGAATGATTTCGAATCAGCGTGCCTGGTAGCGCGGATAATTCAATTTGAATATGTATTTCAATCCCTTCGCTAACCCCCACCCCTGGACGCGCTGCATCTGCAGTGGCCGTTTTTCGATATTTTCGTTACACGCCGGGCCCCGCGCGGGAGTTAGTTTGCCTTTTATTCGGCGCCGGAGAAAATCGACTTTTTCAAATCGACATGTATATAACGAAACGAGTTGCGGCTTTATATCGTTTTAGCGCCGAGAGGCGATACGCGCTGCGCGAAAATTGACTGCAGAATCGTGTGGTCGTGTTTATCGAAGGGAGATGCCGCGCGTTGATGGAATGCGGGATGCTTTTTTGCGCGAAGCTGTTTCGTTTATTTCTAAGGTTCCGTGAATATGCTTTTAGAACAGTCTTATTTGATTTTGTTCGAAGATATCGACCGGATAATGAATAAGTTACTCTTGAAGTGCAATGAAGTGGCGTTTGATCAATACTGATAGAATATTACATGTCGATCGATAGAATTTTCTTCTTGAAAATAGAAATTTTTGAAATTTTAATTTCAAACGCGGATTTTTCAGTAATTCCCAGTTATTAATTCAAGCCGACTGTTCTTTTACTTTCATAAAGGGCGGCAAAAGAAAAAGCGCGAACCGGCTCATTCGAATTCCGCGACCGAAATTCTAATTAAAAACGATAACTCGGCAATTACGTTTACATCGATGAGCAGCAGCGGCAGCGAACGCAAAGCCGGGCCCCGCCTGAAAAACAAAAGAAAACCAGCTCGCGCTGGCCCGCACAGCTTTCAACTTATACACTTAATGAGAATTCTTTCCTCTCGCCGTGCCCGGCCGTGGCGTCAGATTGAAATTCTCACAGTCGAGGAGCGAAGAAGGCGCGAGCTCCGCGCGGCCACTGCTCCTCTCGCGGAGGCACTTTTCATTAAATATTCGCTCGCAATCCTACACAGCATCAGGAAGATGAGGGATGCGCTTGCGGCCGGCTAGAACAACGAGGTGAGGGCGGGAAAAAAGTAGGGGGGGGGGCAGGAAAGCGAAAGATTGTTTTGGCCGGGCGCCATCGAGATAAAGAAAGTTTCGCGCGAGTTAATCATACCATTAGATTTCGAGTCCCCGGCTGGGCCGGCCTCGTCCCAGCCTCGAGTAGTCGAGGACAGTAATTGTGACGGTGAACGAGACTGCTGCGGAAGTTGTACACCTCCCCGGCGTCCCTGTATAATGCCGCGCGGCGGAATCCTGCGCCAAATTTATGCAGATGTATGCCGCCGATATTCTAAATAAGTAGGTTCAGCTGCGAGCTGCTCTCTGTCTTATACAGCGCGGAGAGGCGCACGAGGAATTCAGCGGAACGAGAAGCTACAGAGCGCGCCCCCCCAGCTGGTGGTGGGGGTAGTCGATTCAACGAGACGCCGAGGACAAGACTCATTATGGGCTTGCCTGTACAGAGGGAGGAGGGAAAAACTTTTGCGGCGGGATGAAAGGGATGAAGCTCAGGGTCTACTTGCCGGAAGTCGGCAGCTAGTGAGAGAGGAAGGATAATACCGAGGCGGGCTGCCGACTTTTTCTTTGGATTGCATGGTTCGAAAGTTGAATTACAAATTGTTATGGGTCTCTAGGCGGTTTCTTGTGATAGGTAGAAAGATTTGTTTCTCAAAGAGGTGCCTTGTTCATGTTTTTAGTGGCGAGACTCTTTGCCCAGCTTTTGAAGGTTCTTTAATTAGATGAAATTCTTTTTCTTCTATTTTCTTTTTTAAACATAGAAAAGGTAAGCCAAATTTAATTAGTTCGTATACCTCGCTAATATAAGAGCCTCGCATATGTGAAACTTTAAAAGAAAACTAAGGACACATCTGGCACAGCTTTGACCGAACACTCGTCTTTCATCCAAGCTGTACAGCTTCTTAGAAAATTAATCGCCATCATAAAATTATCTTGAGATTCTCCACCTTAGCTTTCGGACACTGTGCATCATCAAAGGCTCGTCGCAGCAGCTTCTAAATTACACGGAGACATAGATTAGAAGGCTTTCGCTGGGATGTACCGAGACTAGTTCTCCCTCTCACTCTTCTTTCACCCTGCGTATCTCCATTCGGTACTTAGTGTTTTAAAGTAGCTAATTATAGGGCATTTATCTCTGCCACGCGCGCCACGGGCTTTATCCTCTTTTATCAGGGGCAGGGAGGCTCTTGTCTCTTGGCGAATTTCGCAAATTATAGTTAACTATTACACGCGAACGCCGGTCCTCTAATACAACGAAAATTTGTACATTTTTAGATACTTTTTTCAAATCTTTTTAGCGAATAAACTCTTTTTTTATAAAGACTAAGAGTATGAATAAAAAGTTAACGACAAATGAGAAAAAAACACTTTTTGTGCCAGGAAAAAGATAATGTAAAGTTAAATTGGTAGATTGAACGTTCGAGTTATAAATGGAATTTTTGAAAAACACGCTGCTAACGTGCAGCCATCCGAGCCATTATTTTTTAATCCGTCCATATCTAGAAATCAAACAGTCGAGAACGCAGAAACGAAGCTAAAAGGTCGTTTTCTCGCCTCTCCCTCTTTCGCTTTTGCCTACTGAAACTGGGTTTTAAAAACTCAAACGGCGTTTCCTCCCGGCGGGCTCGCTCTTTCTGTGTTTTTATCTGGAACGAAAAGCTTTTAGGGCCGAAAAAAACGCCGCCGACGACGAAACAAAGAGCAACACGAAGGAAAAAAGCGCTCGCGTGCGTAACGAGAACCGCTGGCGCGCGCGAGCTTCGGATAATGGACGGCGAAAACGAAATGAACCGCTCTGCGCTGCGCGACGTTTTGATTTCAGTTAGGTTCTTGGACGGGAAATTGAATATGCATATTTTGACCCCCTTTGGCTCGTCGCTCTCCTGCTTGCAAATAGAAAGCTAAATTCGAGCGTTATTGTTCATTTCGGATTTTCTGTGAAATTGAACGTGTATTTGAACACGCTCGGCTCTCGAATACCGCAAAAAAAGAAATTACTCGGGGCGCTCGGGTGTGAAACTGTTCTTTCATAAATAATAGGATTTCGCGGCTGACCAGGTGGCCTAGATTTTTGCAAGTAGCTATAAATAAAATTTTAAGGGTGGAATATTTTAAAAAATTTAAATCAATATCTTTTTAGTTGAATGCAGAAAACTAAGAAGTCAAATTAACAAAAAATTTGAACATAAGAAAAATCATTAAGAACCTTCCAGCAACAATCAAAAATTAAACGTATCAGTCGTTCAAAAAAAAAAACACTTGTGTGAAAATCACAGCAATCATTATCATCTCTCTTCAAAAAAAAAAACAAGCGCACGGAAATAAAAGCAGAGAAAAAAATCTGTCGTCTGTCAAACTTGACGAAAAATACGCGTACAAATACGCGCGCGCGGACCTCCGCGTAACGCGTCGAAATAAATGGTATAATCAATTCTGCTTGCTCGCTCGCACGCGCGGTCCTCTCCACCTGCCATAAATAAAAGCCGAATCCGTTCGTACAAAGTGCCGGCATGGCGCGCGCGCTACATACTGTGTATAACAACGACGGAACACACAACAAGTGCAGCGCGGAAAGTTTAGGCTCTCGCTTTCGCGCAGGAAGCGGCTAAAAATTTGAAATTCAATGCCGCCGAGCGAGCGAGCTGGCCAACGATAAGGGAGAGGGAGAAAGAGAGAGAGAGAGCAAAAATACACATTAGCGGATTTAAAATTTAGATTCGCTTGGCGGGAGGAGGAGGCGAAATCGAGTGTGGTACTGTTTGAGCCCGAAAAATGTCGCGCTCGATTTCTTTAATTCGCTGGAAAGGGACGCGGTAGCGATGCTATTTTCCTTCTTTTTTTAGTTGGAGCTGCTATATATTGCGTAAAAACGTTGGTTTCTTGTTGCAAAAAAGTATTTTCGCGTATAACTAGGTACATTAACGAAGTATCTATGTTGCAGATGGAAAATAGTTTACATTCATTTAAATTATGAGCTATGCAAAGCAGTATATCTACGTTTGTGATTTTTTTAACTTAAAAAAAACTATTTTATATTCTTTAGGTAAGATTTATAACCATCAGTTATATAGTAATCTTTTTTTCGATTTGAGGGTCGTAAAGAAGAAATTCAAAAATTATGCTAAATCTTTTTAAAGTGGAGTTGCTTCAAATAATTTAACAGACTTAATTTTTGCATTTACCTCATATTTTAGCAGATGAAAAATAGTTAGGGTTCTTAAATATAGTTTTTAATAAAATTATTCACAGTAAATTATTCAAGTATATAATAAATATCATACAATATAGTGTAATATTAAAATATTCTTATATCTAAAATAAGTATATATAAATATCAGAATACATTAAACATCTTTAGTAGTTAGTAATTTTCACATTCGCAATTGCGAATGCGAGTACTTACTTGACAGGTACGTGATGAATCCTGAGTTGCTGTTGTTTTCTGGAAAGTGTAACGATGAGTCAATTTGTTCGTCGAAAGTCTCAGCATGAGAGTCGCTGTATGCGCAATCGCGCGATGTGCCTTTTTTTACCACGATTTTCCGCGCGACTTCGTCTTACTCTCATCTCGCGAAACGAGGCGCACACACATACTTTTTCCATTTGCTAAACCTTTCGCTCAACCGAATATGAAAAAGAAACGGAAAAGGAACGGAGAGATAATAGTAAGAGCATGACTGGAATGGAATCGTTTCATCGCAGGAGTGAAGTGTAAGTTGGCGGCGGCGGTTAAGCCTGCGCTACCGCTAGTGGAAAAAAGTTGTTGGAAGGAAAACTTATATAACTCAGGGGTAAAGTACGTTCTTATGGCAAAAGAAATGAGAAAAAAAAAGAATAACGAATCTTAGTTTTCTTTTTTTTTCATTTTCTTTAAGAGGGAAAATTTTGTAATAATTGATAGTTTCAATCAATATAATATGAAAATGAGTATTGTTAGTCGATTAAAGAAGGTTCGATACATGAGCGAAAAAATGTTTTTAACCTTATGTAAACTTTTTACCCTCGCTTTGCTCAGGCGCAAACGTCCAGGCAAGATTAAAATAACTTTCTCATACTAGTACTGAAAATAGCTGTTTTAGATTATTAAAAAATAGCTTAAGGCAATGTGGAAGGGTTGAGTAGACATCTCTACGGAATATTATACGGGAACTCTCTACGGAATATTATACGGGAACCCAAAAATTATGTTATAAACATTCATTAAATCAGTTGGAAAAATTTTTTTTATAAAGATTATATGTTTTACTAGCTGACGGTGTCGAATTTCCAGATAATTCCACTGACTTCATTAAAAAAAATTATAAACTGAAAAATATATACAGTTAATCATAAATTATTATTAGAAAAACTTGAAAGATATGGCATAAGAGGCAGTGTTCTTGATTTGATCACCAGCTATCTAACTAATAGAACGCAAAAAGTAAGAATTGAAGATAATGTTAGTACTGAAAGAATGGTTAATACAGGGGTGCCACAGGGAACCATACTTGGCCCTCTTTTTTTTA